>VALJ01000077.1:0-113998 GCA_005771605.1 Scutellaria baicalensis
CACCAAAAAAAGCCGTTGAAATTGAGGAATGAACAATCCCTCTCTAAAATTAACTTTCTCGCTCTAAAATTAACTTTTAAAAGAAAACAAAAAAGCCGTTGGAATTGAGGAATGAACACGCGCTCTATTTCTTCCTCTCTCATCTCTTGTCTCTTTCCTATCTCGCCTTCTCCCCCTCCAATCACCGCTCAATTCCCCCCCCCCCCCCCCCCCTCCTCTCTCTTCCCACTTCGCTCTCGACACAAAGCACCGTTATACTCTCTTTTAGGGTTTATTCGATATTAGCTATTCATGGATCTTACCAAGAAACGCAAGGTCCCTTGACCGCCGTGTCCTGTCATCGATGGGCATCCCATTGCCTCAAGAAGCCGAGAAAATTCTCTAACCATTAAAGAAGGAGCAGCGCCTTTCCATCCTCCGACACTTTGATGTCTTGGAGCTGTTCGCAGTCTCTGATGCTGATTTAGCAATTAGTCCGTGGGCTCGGCCGAGAAACTTCGTCAAGTGTTCTTGACATACGGAGAACTCGATGAAGCCAACTACGTTGTACTCTGGAAAATCTGAGGTTTATGGTTTTGTGATTATTAAGCAAGTTGTGGATTTGTGAACCATATTTGTGCTTGAATGAGGTCAAAGTTGTTACTTATGACTTTGTGTATTATGTGATAAGTGGCTTTGAAGTGCTCTAAACTAGGATTTTCTCCTTAAATTAGTTACAGCTTATTTTGTTATCTTTGTGGTTTCTAGTTTACTGTAAAATGCTACTTCTTTTGCTTTTAAATTTAGTTGTCACTGCCATAAATCCCTTTCTTTATCTTCTTTTTGTTTCTCCCCTTTTTTTCTTTTTCTCCACTGAAAAATGAAGTGCTAGCGGTGTTGTGTGGTGATAGTGAGAGTCACAAAAAGGGTGTGGTAGAAGTAGAAGTTGGGTGATGGTAGTGGTGGTTGGATTCAAGAAACAAGATAGGAGCATTAAATCTTTTATGAGTTTTGGCATTTTTAAGATGGATGGAATTTAAAAACTTGTGCTAGCGGTATATGTGTATGGGAAGGAAAGCAAAAACGTGTGCATAAGATTTCAGGGATTTTTTTTTTTTTTAAATTGGTAGATTGAAGTGATTTGGGAGTAGATTTTTCGTTCTTTTTAAGTGGGAAAACTTGTGGTGGATTGATCCACTTTAAACCTCATTTTTTGTGGGATGTTTGAATGTGTATTGATGTGTTTACTGTTCAATGATTGTCATACACATAAATCTTATAAAAAATCATATTTAGACTATAAGAACTTAGCTGATTACAATCTGATATAGAAGTCAACTTGTAAACCGTAATTTTAATGAGCTAAAAACAAACTTTTAAAAGTTAAATGTGGAATTACATTAGTTAATAACGAAGTTTCCCATCATGTTGGTCTCTTCTTAAATGGCTTCATCGTTGAACTTTTACAGGTTGCTTCAGCTCCTTTAGGGGTCGGCTCATTTGTTTGGGTAGAGGATCCTGATGCAGCCTGGATAGATGGATACGTTGTATCAGTCGAAGGTGAAGACCGCAAGGTCCTTTGTACATAAGAAAGACGGTCAGTTTTCATCTTCACAACTCAAAATTATGTAGATTTTATACGCTCCAAAGTTTTGTTTCAGAAGAACATAATCCTTCTCTACAGCTCCATCCTTTTGTATTACTTATATATATTCATCTAGTTTTTGGATAACTTCACATTGATAGTTGTTAGCTTCTCTTTGTGCTTTCCACCACTAGTAAGGAAATGAATCCATTTAAGGTATTTATGAATGTCCTCGCTCTATACTTCTTTTGCAGGTTGTGGCTAAGTCTTCCCACCTTGCGGGGTGGATGATATGGCAAAATTTGTTTATTTGCAAGAACCTTGGAGTTCATTATAATTTAAAAGCTAGATATGATATCAATGAGGTATAGGTAAGTTTAATCCTGTTACTTCATCTTTTGAAATATGATTGCCTTTGAAGTCTTTAGATGTTACCAACGCCTTTATTCTCACTATGTTTGTTTTTCAGACTTGCACTTGAAATATATTGATTGCTGTGAATCCTTTCCAAAAATTGCCTTTGAAGTCTTTAGATGTCACCAACGCCTTTCTTTTCTCTTTGTTTTTCAGACTTGCACTTGAAATATATTGATTGCCGTGAATCCTGTCCAAAAATTGCCTCGTCTCTATGATGGCACAATATAAAGGAGCAACCTTGGTTAGCTGGGTCTGCACCCATTTTCTGTTGCAGACGCTGCATACAGGCAGGTACTACATTTGGTTGATGACTTTTTATCTTATGCGTATATTTTGCTAATAAGAAGACCATGTCATGGTCACAGGCTTCGGATAGATTAAGGGAACAAGTCAATTGATTTTTGATAGAGATGGGAGTATTGGGGCACATAAAACAGAAAGCACCAAATGTTTATGTTGTATCTTGCTAACATTAGAGAACGATCTGCATCATCATGGGGAACGCAGTGGGACAAAGGTTCGTAAGGTAATAATTGATTTAATAGTGTTTGATGCCTTATACATTAGTGGTGGCAGTCCTTCTGGTATTGGCATCTGAGTATTCTTTGTCACTTGCTTTATATATTATGGTTATACTGTTATTGAGACGTTCGGTAGTGCAAAGACAGACAGTGAACAATAATAATTCTAGGTACTAAGATTTTATAGTTTATTTTTTTCATGATATCTATGCTTAAATTTTGACAGCTTTATTTATCTATCCATGCAACTAATTTACAGATGATGATGACCATAAGTTTCTTGAGATTCAGTTTGATCAAAACGGCAAAATCTCAGGGTGCCACCAGAACTTACTAGCTTGAAGATCTCGTGTCTGTGATCCTTAGAGAAACTACCATAGTGTCTGTTTGCTTTGTGCCCCTTTATCAATGATATTTCACCCCTTTATCTTGTGCTAGTATGGAACTATAGAAGTGGTGGTTCCTCCATTTAAGGTTGAAGAAGGATGTCGAAACATAGATGACCTCTGAAGAACATTGCATTTTCTTTAAAAATATCTGTTGATTAAAACTTCAGATGGTTGTATTTTCCTTTAAAATATCTTGGTAGTTTATATCTTTTCCTGTTGACAATCAGGCTGCAAGAGAAACTGGTGCTCTTCAAGCTGCCAAGAATAAACTGGATAAGTGGAAAAAAAGAACAAAAGAAAATCAAAGAATAAATTGGAGAAGAAAGTTGAAGAATTGACTTCATGATTACAACTTGAGAAATGAATGAAGGTAAATTTTAAATTCAAGCACCTCCTTTTCTTTTTAGTTTTCGTTCTCCATTTTTTCAAATTTGGAAGCTCCTTTTTTTATATTTTTAAGGTACTGGATTAACATATGGATGTTCATTGGTTACTAATCGCTACTTTAAGTGTGCCTAACTACCATTATGACTAGGTGATTAACACTATTTTTGAGACTCAATTGGGAGGGGGGGGGGGGGGGGGGGAACACATAAACAGCTATTAATTGGTATTTTTGTGTTTCTGTAGTGAAGTCCAAATTTCTGTGTATTGTGAAATTGTTAGTCAAAAGTAGTAGATTGTAAGAACTAAGAAGTTTTAGAATGTCCATGTAAATAGCAAGGTTGATTAGCTTCTGGGGCTGTTTATTTTCTCCTATTTGCTTTCACAACCTCACAGTTTCCTTACTACTTATATGCAGGTATTGCAAAACGCCTACTTTGATGAAGGATTGCCACAATTTTCACATTTAATTCCGGTATGCTTGTTTGCCTCGTTTATCATATATCATCCAATTTTGGGTCAAGAGCAAATAGAACATTGAAAATTAGGGGATAAAGTAATATGCATGAGACACATTGGAATAAGCCTTTGAAATGTGCAAAGAAAGTGTGATTTTTCTAGCCCAATTGTCTATTCTTATTTGTACCGGTATTTTAATTTTGATTTTGATCCAAAACGTATGTCTATTTATTTAATTTTGTGATATACTCAATATAAATTTGTAGTAGTTGTGGCATGTTTTATACCTTTGATTTTATTCCATTATCCTGTAAGTTAATACATAGTAATGAAGGCAGTGTCTCCTAAAGTTGCTTAAAGTTTCATTTTAAAGTCATGACGGTACAAAACAACACTCTAGTTTCACTTTCTTAATTGTCCTACCTGCTTTTGTAACATGGCTGCGATTGTTCATAGCTGGGGAAGCTGGTTTATATATCCTAGAATCGAGGTTACCACTTCTATGGATGCCTTCGAATTTGCCTTACAGTTTAGTATTGGGTACAGACCATGGTCTGCTCCTATGTTTTGATTAGCAACTCTTACTGCAGTTATGGTAAGACACATCAAAATCATTTACGCACTTATATTAATTTGATAAATCTCCTCATTTGTGGGATGTTACAATGACTTGTTAACCGTTCAATGATGGTCACACTCATAAGTCTTATAAAATATCATATTTAGACAATTAAAACTTAGTTTATTACCTGGATATATGCATCCTCAAAAATTTGATATAGAAATGTTTATACTGCATTTGTAATCCATAGTTTTAATGAGCTGAATGAAGTTATATGTGGAATTGCATGAAAAAATAATGAAATTTCCTATTATATTGGTCTACTTTTTTATATCTCCGTCGTTGAACATTTACAGGTTGCTGCACCTGCTTTAGGGATGTCTCATTTGTACATAGGGTCAGTTTGATCTTCTCAACTTACAATTACTTAAATTATATCCTCTGAAGTTTTGTTCCATAAGAAGATGATCCTTCCCTACAGCTCCATCTTCTGCATTAGTTTAAATCTTCATGGATAACTTCTTGTTGACCACTCCACTGTTCTGTATAGCTGTTTTGTATAGCCGTTTGGTTCTCTTTTTTGTGCTTTCTGCCACTAATAAGGAAATGAACCCATTTAAGGAATTTTTGAATGGACCTCACTTTTGCAGGTTGTGGCTTATTCTTCCCACCTTGTGGGGTGGATGATATTCGCACAAATTTTGATGTACTGAGATATATGTAAGTTTAATGTTGTTTATTCATCAGTTGACATCTAATTGTTTATAAAGTCTATAGATATCACAGAAGTTCTTCTCTCCCATTTGTTTAGACGTACACTTGCGGTCAATCTTTTCTGAAGATTGTCTCATTTCTATGATAGTCATATGATGGCACAGTTTAAAGGAGCAGCCTTTGGTGTGCTGGCTCTACACCCATTTGTTGTCTGATGATGAGAGAAACCACCAGTGTCTTTGTGCTGCACCTCGGAGGTAAATGGATTACCTTTTCTTTTAAACTGAATTTTTTCTTATATTACTATTTAGAATCCATATTGTCTTGTATGATAAAGTGCTAAAATATTTGGTTGGCATCTCAAACTTATATTTAGAAGTCATGTGTTGATAATCTTTTTTCTTTGAATTTTGAATTGTGTTTTGTTCCTTTCACATCAGAATATTGAAAAAGACGAGATGAGACCCAAGAGCATTTCATTGATGGATCTCGCTAGGAAAGGACTCAAAGACCAGTGGTCCTGTGTGGCAAATAAAATTCGTGTTTAATTCTTAAAAAAAAGAAAAAAGAGAGGAAAAAAAAGGGAAAAATGAAAAAAATCTAAAAAAAAAAAAGAAAATGAAAAATTTCTGGAGTGCATTGAATGACTGCACGTAGTGACCTGCGCATTTGACGGCAGAAAAGAGTAGCAATGTGATCCAGGTATTCTGAAATTTTAATTAATCACTTAAAAGATTAGTTGTCATCACTTTTAGTTCTCTAAGCAGCACAATTTTTCCTATCGATTGACGACTTGAATTACTGCAGCCACAAAAGAAAAGAGTATATCGAACTGCAATTGTCACATAATGTGCATGGAAGGGAAAAGTTGCTGTTAACGAATTGAATCAATTGCAGATGGTAAATTATGTCTCCCCTCCGCATCAGATTTTCTGTGATTTTATTTTTCAAGAGTTGTGAGGGCGCTATAATATTGAGCTTATCTACAACCACAATATATCAAAAGATAATCTTGCAATGATATTTCATCCCTTTTATCTTGTGCTAGTACAGAACTATGAATTTGTAGAACACGTAGTTCCTTTGTGTAAGGTTGAACAGGGGTGTATTTTGAATGATTAAATTTTTAATGGATTGTATTTTCCTTTAATCACTCCATACCATTCATTAAATTCTGTTAGTTGTTGACACTTTATGCCTTTTTCCGTTGAAATCCAGGCTATAAGAGAAACTGGTGCTCTTCAAGCTGCCAAGAATGTATTGGAGAAACTGGTGCTCTTCAAGCTGCCAAGAATGTATTGGAGAGGTGAATGAAAAAAAAATAAAAAATGAATACATTTGAGAAGGAAGTTGAAGATTGGTGTTGGAGTTTGCGACTGGAGAAACGAATAACGGTAAGTTGTCGTAAATTTTAAGAACATCCTTCTCTTTATGTTTTCATTATCCATATTTCAAAACTGAAAGCTCCATTTTTAAGGCACTGGCAATTAGATTTGTTTTTTGTTCCTAATCGTTGTATGTGTGTACCTAGGTGATTAACACAGTTTTTGAGATGTAATCAATGATATGGGAATTTAAAGAATAAATAAATTTCATAATTGGTATTTTTGTTTTATTGTAGTGAAGTCAAAGTTAATATTGTAACATGGAAATAATTTCATATTCGTAGTAGTTATATATCCAAGAATAATTTCTTAAGTTTGAAATTTGCTCTATGAATCCTACAAGTATTTTTCACTAGAATGAGTTGGTGGAGACTGTATTTTTCGGATGAGGTCTAATATTGGAAATGAAAAACTAAGACCTCAATATTCTGGTGGGTCTAAGGTAGTTAATGGTAGTGAATGTTGAGTACTCTTGCCATCTTAATCTGTATTTTCATAATATTTATATTATGAATGACTCCCAAATCACAACCGTTATTCTTCAGTCACATATTTCTGAAATCATTACTAGATCGTTTTTTTTTTTTTTTCCTATTTCCATTTTCAAACTTATATTTTGAAGTCATGTGTTGATAATCTTTTTTCTTTGAATTTTGAATTGTGTTTTGTTCCTTTCACATCAGAATATTGAAAAAGACGAGATGAGACCCAAGAGCATTTCATTGATGGATCTCGCTAGGAAAGGACTCAAAGACCAGTGGTCCTGTGTGGCAAATAAAATTCGTGTTTAATTCTTAAAAAAAAGAAAAAAGAGAGGAAAAAAAAGGGAAAAATGAAAAAAATCTAAAAAAAAAAAAAAGAAAATGAAAAATTTCTGGAGTGCATTGAATGACTGCACGTAGTGACCTGCGCATTTGACGGCAGAAAAGAGTAGCAATGTGATCCAGGTATTCTCAAATTTTAATTAATCACTTAAAAGATTAGTTGTCATCACTTTTAGTTCTCTAAGCAGCACAATTTTTCCTATCGATTGACGACTTGAATTACTGCAGCCACAAAAGAAAAGAGTATATCGAACTGCAATTGTCACATAATGTGCATGGAAGGGAAAAGTTGCTGTTAACGAATTGAATCAATTGCAGATGGTAAATTATGTCTCCCCTCCGCATCAGATTTTCTGTGATTTTATTTTTCAAGAGTTGTGAGGGCGCTATAATATTGAGCTTATCTACAACTACAATATATCAGAAGATAATCTTGCAATGATATTTCATCCCTTTTATCTTGTGCTAGTACAGAACTATGAATTTGTAGAACACGTAGTTCCTTTGTGTTAGGTTGAACAGGGGTGTATTTTGAATGATTAAATTTTTAATGGATTGTATTTTCCTGTAATCACTCCATACCATTCATTAAATTCTGTTAGTTGTTGACACTTTATGCCTTTTTCCGTTGAAATCCAGGCTATAAGAGAAACTGGTGCTCTTCAAGCTGCCAAGAATGTATTGGAGAAACTGGTGCTCTTCAAGCTGCCAAGAATGTATTGGAGAGGTGAATGAAAAAAAAAATAAAAAATGAATACATTTGAGAAGGAAGTTGAAGATTGGTGTTGGAGTTTGCGACTGGAGAAACGAATAACGGTAAGTTGTCGTAAATTTTAAGAACATCCTTCTCTTTATGTTTTCATTATCCATATTTCAGAACTGAAAGCTCCATTTTTAAGGCACTGGCAATTAGATTTGTTTTTTGTTCCTAATCGTTGTATGTGTGTACCTAGGTGATTAACACAGTTTTTGAGATGTAATCAATGATATGGGAATTTAAAGAATAAATAAATTTCATAATTGGTATTTTTGTTTTATTGTAGTTAAGTCAAAGTTAATATTGTAACATGGAAATAATTTCATATTCGTAGTAGTTATATATCCAAGAATAATTTCTTAAGTTTGAAATTTGCTCTATGAATCCTACAAGTATTTTTCACTAGAATGAGTTGGTGGAGACTGTATTTTTCGGATGAGGTCTAATATTGGAAATGAAAAACTAAGACCTCAATATTCTGGTGGGTCTAAGGTAGTTAATGGTAGTGAATGTTGAGTACTCTTGCCATCTTAATCTGTATTTTCATAATATTTATATTATGAATGACTCCCAAATCACAACCGTTATTCTTCAGTCACATATTTCTGAAATCATTACTAGATCGTTTTTTTTTTTTTCCTATTTCCATTTTCAAACATATATTTTGAAGTCATGTGTTGATAATCTTTTTTCTTTGAATTTTGAATTGTGTTTTGTTCCTTTCACATCAGAATATTGAAAAAGACGAGATGAGACCCAAGAGCATTTCATTGATGGATCTCGCTAGGAAAGGACTCAAAGACCAGTGGTCCTGTGTGGCAAATAAAATTCGTGTTTAATTCTTAAAAAAAAGAAAAAAGAGAGGAAAAAAAAAGGGAAAAATGAAAAACATCAAAAAAAAAAAAAAAGAAAATGAAAAATTTCTGGAGTGCATTGAATGACTGCACGTAGTGACCTGCGCATTTGACGGCAGAAAAGAGTAGCAATGTGATCCAGGTATTCTGAAATTTTAATTAATCACTTAAAAGATTAGTTGTCATCACTTTTAGTTCTCTAAGCAGCACAATTTTTCCTATCGATTGACGACTTGAATTACTGCAGCCACAAAAGAAAAGAGTATATCGAACTGCAATTGTCACATAATGTGCATGGAAGGGAAAAGTTGCTGTTAACGAATTGAATCAATTGCAGATGGTAAATTATGTCTCCCCTCCGCATCAGATTTTCTGTGATTTTATTTTTCAAGAGTTGTGAGGGCGCTATAATATTGAGCTTATCTACAACTACAATATATCAGAAGATAATCTTGCAATGATATTTCATCCCTTTTATCTTGTGCTAGTACAGAACTATGAATTTGTAGAACACGTAGTTCCTTTGTGTTAGGTTGAACAGGGGTGTATTTTGAATGATTAAATTTTTAATGGATTGTATTTTCCTGTAATCACTCCATACCATTCATTAAATTCTGTTAGTTGTTGACACTTTATGCCTTTTTCCGTTGAAATCCAGGCTATAAGATAAACTGGTGCTCTTCAAGCTGCCAAGAATGTATTGGAGAAACTGGTGCTCTTCAAGCTGCCATGAATGTATTGAAGAGGTGAATGAAAAAAAAAAAAAAAGAATACATTTGAGAAGGAAGTTGAAGATTGGTATTGGAGTTTGCGACTGGAGAAACGAATAACGGTAAGTTGTCGTAAATTTTAAGAACATCCTTCTCTTTATGTTTTCATTATCCATATTTCAAAACTGAAAGCTCCATTTTTCAGGCACTGGCAATTAGATTTGTTTTTTGTTCCTAATCGTTGTATGTATGTACCTAGGTGATTAACACAGTTTTTGAGATGTAATCAATGATATGGGAATTTAAAGAATAAATAAATTTCATAATTGGTATTTTTGTTTTATTGTAGTGAAGTCAAAGTTAATATTGTAGCATGGAAATAATTTCATATTCGTAGTAGTAATATATCCAAGAATAATTTCTTAAGTTTGAAATTTGCTCTATGAATCCTACAAGTATTTTTCACTAGAATGAGTTGGTGGAGACTGTATTTTTCAGATGAGGTCTAATATTGGAAATGAAAAACTAAGACCTCAATATTCTGGTGGGTCTAAGGTAGTTAATGGTAGTGAATGTTGAGTACTCTTGCCATCATAATCTGTATTTTCATAATATTTATATTATGAATGACTCCCAAATCACAACCGTTATTCTTCAGTCACATATTTCTGAAATCATTACTAGATCGTTTTTTTTTTTTTTCCTATTTCCATTTTCAAACTTATATTTTGAAGTCATGTGTTGATAATCTTTTTTCTTTGAATTTTGAATTGTGTTTTGTTCCTTTCACATCAGAATATTGAAAAAGAGGAGATGAGACCCAAGAGCATTTCATTGATGGATCTCGCTAGGAAAGGACTCAAAGACCAGTGGTCCTGTGTGGCAAATAAAATTCGTGTTTAATTCTTAAAAAAAAGAAAAAAGAGAGGAAAAAAAAAAGGAAAATGAAAAAAATCTAAAAAAAAAAAAATGAAAATGAAGAATTTCTGCACGTAGTGACCTGCGCATTTGACGGCAGAAAAGAGTAGCAATGTGATCCAGGTATTCTCAAATTTTAATGAATCACTTAAAAGATTAGTTATCATCACTTTTAGTTCTCTAAGCAGCACAATTTTTCCTATCGATTGACGACTTGAATTACTGCAGCCACAAAAGAAAAGAGTATATCGAACTGCAATTGTCACATAATGTGCATGGAAGGGAAAAGTTGCTGTTAACGAATTGAATCAATTGCAGATGGTAAATTTTGTCTCCCCGCCGCATCAGATTTTCTGTGATTTTATTTTTCAAGAGTTGTGAGGGTGCTATAATATTGAGCTTATCTACAACCACAATATATCAAAAGATAATCTTGCAATGATATTTCATCCCTTTTATCTTGTGCTAGTACAGAACTATGAATTTGTAGAACACGTAGTTCCTTTGTGTAAGGTTGAACAGGGGTGTATTTTGAATGATTAAATTTTTAATAGATTGTATTTTCCTTTAATCACTCCATACCATTCATTAAATTCTGTTAGTTGTTGACACTTTATGCCTTTTTCCGTTGAAATCCAGGCTATAATAGAAACTGGTGCTCTTCAAGCTGCCAAGAATGTATTGGAGAAACTGGTGCTCTTCAGGCTGCCAAGAATGTATTGGAGAGGTGAATGAAAAAAAAAAAAAAAATGAATACATTTGAGAAGGAAATTGAAGATTGGTGTTGGAGTTTGCGACTGGAGAAACGAATAACGGTAAGTTGTCGTAAATTTTAAGAACATCCTTCTCTTTATGTTTTCATTATCCATATTTCAGAACTGAAAGCTCCATTTTTAAGGCACTGGCAATTAGATTTGTTTTTTGTTCCTAATCGTTGTATGTGTGTACCTAGGTGATTAACACAGTTTTTGAGATGTAATCAATGATATGGGAATTTAAAGAATAAATAAATTTCATAATTGGTATTTTTGATTTATTGTAGTTAAGTCAAAGTTAATATTTTAATAGAATGAGTTGGTGGAGACTGTATTTTTCAGATGAGGTCTAATATTGGAAATGAAAAACTAAGACCTCAATATTCTGGTGGGTCTAAGGTAGTTAATGGTAGTGAATGTTGAGTACTCTTGCCATCATAATCTGTATTTTCATAATATTTATATTATGAATGACTCCCAAATCACAACCGTTATTCTTCAGTCACATATTTCTGAAATCATTACTAGATCTTTTTTTTTTTTTTCCTATTTCCATTTTCAAACTTATATTTTGAAGTCATGTGTTGATAATCTTTTTTCTTTGAATTTTGAATTGTGTTTTGTTCCTTTCACATCAGAATATTGAAAAAGACGAGATGAGACCCAAGAGCATTTCATTGATGGATTTCGCTAGGAAAGGACTCAAAGACCAGTGGTCCTGTGTGGCAAATAAAATTCGTGTTTAATTCTTAAAAAAAAGAAAAAAGAGAGGAAAAAAAAAGGGAAAAATGAAAAAAATCTAAAAAAAAAAAAAGAAAATGAAAAATTTCTGGAGTGCATTGAATGACTGCACGTAGTGACCTGCGCATTTGACGGCAGAAAAGAGTAGCAATGTGATCCAGGTATTCTCAAATTTTAATTAATCACTTAAAAGATTAGTTGTCATCACTTTTAGTTCTCTAAGCAGCACAATTTTTCCTATCGATTGACGACTTGAATTACTGCAGCCACAAAAGAAAAGAGTATATCGAACTGCAATTGTCACATAATGTGCATGGAAGGGAAAAGTTGCTGTTAACGAATTGAATCAATTGCAGATGGTAAATTATGTCTCCCCTCCGCATCAGATTTTCTGTGATTTTATTTTTCAAGAGTTGTGAGGGCGCTATAATATTGAGCTTATCTACAACCACAATATATCAAAAGATAATCTTGCAATGATATTTCATCCCTTTTATCTTGTGCTAGTACAGAACTATGAATTTGTAGAACACGTAGTTCCTTTGTGTAAGGTTGAACAGGGGTGTATTTTGAATGATTAAATTTTTAATGGATTGTATTTTCCTTTAATCACTCCATACCATTCATTAAATTCTGTTAGTTGTTGACACTTTATGCCTTTTTCCGTTGAAATCCAGGCTATAAGAGAAACTGGTGCTCTTCAAGCTGCCAAGAATGTATTGGAGAAACTGGTGCTCTTCAAGCTGCCAAGAATGTATTGGAGAGGTGAATGAAAAAAAAGTAAAAAATGAATACATTTGAGAAGGAAGTTGAAGATTGGTGTTGGAGTTTGCGACTGGAGAAACGAATAACGGTAAGTTGTCGTAAATTTTAAGAACATCCTTCTCTTTATGTTTTCATTATTCATATTTCAAAACTGAAAGCTCCATTTTTAAGGCACTGGCAATTAGATTTGTTTTTTGTTCCTAATCGTTGTATGTGTGTACCTAGGTGATTAACACAGTTTTTGAGATGTAATCAATGATATGGGAATTTAAAGAATAAATAAATTTCATAATTGGTATTTTTGTTTTATTGTAGTGAAGTGAAAGTTAATATTGTAACATGGAAATAATTTCATATTCGTAGTAGTTATATATCCAAGAATAATTTCTTAAGTTTGAAATTTGCTCTATGAATCCTACAAGTATTTTTCACTAGAATGAGTTGGTGGAGACTGTATTTTTCGGATGAGGTCTAATATTGGAAATGAAAAACTAAGACCTCAATATTCTGGTGGGTCTAAGGTAGTTAATGGTAGTGAATGTTGAGTACTCTTGCCATCTTAATCTGTATTTTCATAATATTTATATTATGAATGACTCCCAAATCACAACCGTTATTCTTCAGTCACATATTTCTGAAATCATTACTAGATCGTTTTTTTTTTTTTCCTATTTCCATTTTCAAACATATATTTTGAAGTCATGTGTTGATAATCTTTTTCTTTGAATTTTGAATTGTGTTTTGTTCCTTTCACATCAGAATATTGAAAAAGACGAGATGAGACCCAAGAGCATTTCATTGATGGATCTCGCTAGGAAAGGACTCAAAGACCAGTGGTCCTGTGTGGCAAATAAAATTCGTGTTTAATTCTTAAAAAAAAAGAAAAAAGAGAGGGAAAAAAAAAGGGAAAAATGAAAAACATCTAAAAAAAAAAAAAAAAGAAAATGAAAAATTTCTGGAGTGCATTGAATGACTGCACGTAGTGACCTGCGCATTTGACGGCAGAAAAGAGTAGCAATGTGATCCAGGTATTCTCAAATTTTAATTAATCACTTAAAAGATTAGTTGTCATCACTTTTAGTTCTCTAAGCAGCACAATTTTTCCTATCGATTGACGACTTGAATTACTGCAGCCACAAAAGAAAAGAGTATATCGAACTGCAATTGTCACATAATGTGCATGGAAGGGAAAAGTTGCTGTTAACGAATTGAATCAATTGCAGATGGTAAATTATGTCTCCCCTCCGCATCAGATTTTCTGTGATTTTATTTTTCAAGAGTTGTGAGGGCGCTATAATATTGAGCTTATCTACAACCACAATATATCAAAAGATAATCTTGCAATGATATTTCATCCCTTTTATCTTGTGCTAGTACAGAACTATGAATTTGTAGAACACGTAGTTCCTTTGTGTAAGGTTGAACAGGGGTGTATTTTGAATGATTAAATTTTTAATGGATTGTATTTTCCTTTAATCACTCCATACCATTCATTAAATTCTGTTAGTTGTTGACACTTTATGCCTTTTTCCGTTGAAATCCAGGCTATAAGAGAAACTGGTGCTCTTCAAGCTGCCAAGAATGTATTGGAGAAACTGGTGCTCTTCAAGCTGCCAAGAATGTATTGGAGAGGTGAATGAAAAAAAAGTAAAAAATGAATACATTTGAGAAGGAAGTTGAAGATTGGTGTTGGAGTTTGCGACTGGAGAAACGAATAACGGTAAGTTGTCGTAAATTTTAAGAACATCCTTCTCTTTATGTTTTCATTATTCATATTTCAAAACTGAAAGCTCCATTTTTAAGGCACTGGCAATTAGATTTGTTTTTTGTTCCTAATCGTTGTATGTGTGTACCTAGGTGATTAACACAGTTTTTGAGATGTAATCAATGATATGGGAATTTAAAGAATAAATAAATTTCATAATTGGTATTATTGTTTTATTGTAGTGAAGTCAAAGTTAATAGTGTAACATGGAAATAATTTCATATTCGTAGTAGTTATATATCCAAGAATAATTTCTTAAGTTTGAAATTTGCTCTATGAATCCTAAAAGTATTTTTCACTAGAATGAGTTGGTGGAGACTGTATTTTTCGGATGAGGTCTAATATTGGAAATGAAAAACTAAGACCTCAATATTCTGGTGGGTCTAAGGTAGTTAATGGTAATGAATGTTGAGTACTCTTGCCATCTTAATCTGTATTTTCATAATATTTATATTATGAATGACTCCCAAATCACAACCGTTATTCTTCAGTCACATATTTCTGAAATCATTACTAGATCGTTTTTTTTTTTTTCCTATTTCCATTTTCAAACTTATATTTTGAAGTCATGTGTTGATAATCTTTTTTCTTTGAATTTTGAATTGTGTTTTGTTCCTTTCACATCAGAATATTGAAAAAGACGAGATGAGACCCAAGAGCATTTCATTGATGGATCTCGCTAGGAAAGGACTCAAAGACCAGTGGTCCTATGTGGCAAATAAAATTCGTGTTTAATTCTTAAAAAAAAGAAAAAAGAGAAGGAAAAAAAAAGGGAAAAATGAAAAAAATCTAAAAAAAAAAAAAAAAGAAAATGAAAAATTTCTGGAGTGCATTGAATGACTGCACGTAGTGACCTGCGCATTTGACGGCAGAAAAGAGTAGCAATGTGATCCAGGTATTCTCAAATTTTAATGAATCACTTAAAGATTAGTTGTCATCAGTTTTAGTTCTCTAAGCAGCACAATTTTTCCTATCGATTGATGACTTGAATTACTGCAGCCACAAAAGAAAAGAGTATATCGAACTGCAATTGTCACATAATGTGCATGGAAGGGAAAAGTTGCTGTTAACGAATTGAATCAATTGCAGATGGTAAATTATGTCTCCCCGCCGCTTCAGATTTTCTGTAATTTTATTTTTTAAGAGTTGTGAGGGCGCTATAATATCGAGCTTATCTACAACTATAATATATCAAAAGATAATCTTGCAATGATATTTCATCCCTTTTATCTTGTGCTAGTACAGAACTATGAATTTGTAGAACACGTAGTTCCTTTGTGTAAGGTTGAACAGGGGTGTATTTTGAATGATTAAATTTTTAATGGATTGTATTTTCCTTTAATCATTCCATACCATTCATTAAGTTCTGTTAGTTGTTGACACTTTATGCCTTTTTCCGTTGAAATCCAGGCTATAAGAGAAACTGCTGCTCTTCAAGCTGCCAAGAATGTATTGGAGAAACTGCTGCTCTTCAAGCTGCCAAGAATGTATTGGAGAAACTGGTGCTCTTCAAGCTGCCAAGAATGTATTGGAGAGGTGAATGAAAAAAAAGTAAAAAATGAATACATTTGAGAAGGAAGTTGAAGAATGGTGTTGGAGTTTGCGACTGGAGAAACGAATAACGGTAAGTTGTCGTAAATTTTAAGAACATCCTTCTCTTTATGTTTTCATTATCCATATTTCAAAACTGAAAGCTCCATTTTTAAGGCACTGGCAATTAGATTTGTTTTTTGTTCCTAATCGTTGTATGTGTGTACCTAGGTGATTAACACAGTTTTTGAGATGTAATCAATGATATGGGAATTTAAAGAATAAATAAATTTCATAATTGGTATTTTTGTTTTATTGTAGTGAAGTCAAAGTTAATATTGTGACATGGAAATAATTTCATATTCGTAGTAGTTATATATCCAAGAATAATTTCTTAAGTTTGAAATTTGCTCTATGAATCCTAAAAGTATTTTTCACTAGAATGAGTTGGTGGAGACTGTATTTTTCGGATGAGGTCTAATATTGGAAATGAAAAACTAAGACCTCAATATTCTGGTGGGTCTAAGGTAGTTAATGGTAATGAATGTTGAGTACTCTTGCCATCTTAATCTGTATTTTCATAATATTTATATTATGAATGACTCCCAAATCACAACCGTTATTCTTCAGTCACATATTTCTGAAATCATTACTAGATCGTTTTTTTTTTTTCCTATTTCCATTTTCAAACTTATATTTTGAAGTCATGTGTTGATAATCTTTTTTCTTTGAATTTTGAATTGTGTTTTGTTCCTTTCACATCAGAATATTGAAAAAGACGAGATGAGACCCAAGAGCATTTCATTGATGGATCTTGCTAGGAAAGGACTCAAAGACCAGTGGTCCTGTGTGGCAAATAAAATTCGTGTTTAATTCTTAAAAAAAAGAAAAAAGAGAGGAAAAAAAAAGGGAAAAATGAAAAAAATCTAAAAAAAAAAAAAGAAAATGAAAAATTTCTGGAGTGCATTGAATGACTGCACGTAGTGACCTGCGCATTTGACGGCAGAAAAGAGTAGCAATGTGATCCAGGTATTCTCAAATTTTAATTAATCACTTTAAAGATTAGTTGTCATCAGTTTTAGTTCTCTAAGCAGCACAATTTTTCCTATCGATTGACGACTTGAATTACTGCAGCCACAAAAGAAAAGAGTATATTGAACTGCAATTGTCACATAATGTGCGTGGAAGGGAAAAGTTGCTGTTAACGAATTGAATCAATTGCAGATGGTAAATTATGTCTCCCCTCCGCATCAGATTTTCTGTGATTTTTTTTTTTCAAGAGTTGTGAGGGCGCTATAATATTGAGCTTATCTACAACAACAATATATCAAAAGATAATCTTGCAATGATATTTCATCCCTTTTATCTTGTGCTAGTACAGAACTATGAATTTGTAGAACACGTAGTTCCTTTGTGTAAGGTTGAACAGGGGTGTATTTTGAATGATTAAAATTTTAATGGATTGTATTTTCCTTTAATCACTCCGTACCATTCATTAAATTCTGTTAGTTGTTGACACTTTATGCCTCTTTCCGTTGAAATCCAGGCTATAATAGAAACTGGTGCTCTTCAAGCTGCCAAGAATGTATTGGAGAAACTGGTGCTCTTCAAGCTGCCAAGAATGTATTGGAGAGGTGAATGAAAAAAAAAAAAAAATGAATACATTTGAGAAGGAAGTTGAAGATTGGTGTTGGAGTTTGCGACTGGAGAAACGAATAACGGTAAGTTGTCGTAAATTTTAAGAACATCCTTCTCTTTATGTTTTCATTATCCATATTTCAAAACTGAAAGCTCCATTTTTAAGGCACTGGCAATTAGATTTGTTTTTTGTTCCTAATCGTTGTAAATTTTAGATTTGTTTTTTTATTTCCATTTTCAAACTTATATTTTGAAGTCATGTGTTGATAATCTTTTTTCTTTGAATTTTGAATTGTGTTTTGTTCCTTTCACATCAGAATATTGAAAAAGACGAGATGAGACCCAAGAGCATTTCATTGATGGATCTCGCTAGGAAAGGACTCAAAGACCAGTGGTCCTGTGTGGCAAATAAAATTCGTGTTTAATTCTTAAAAAAAAGAAAAAGAGGGGAAAAAAAAAGGGGGAAAATGAAAAAAATCTAAAAAAAAAAAAAGGAAAATGAAAAATTTCTGGAGTGCATTGAATGACTGCACGTAGTGACCTGCGCATTTGACGGCAGAAAAGAGTAGTAATGTGATCCAGGTATTCTCAAATTTTAATTAATCACTTAAAAGATTAGTTGTCATCACTTTTAGTTCTCTAAGCAGCACAATTTTTCCTATCGATTGACGACTTGAATTACTGCAGCCACAAAAGAAAAGAGTATATCGAACTGCAATTGTCACATAATGTGCATGGAAGGGAAAAGTTGCTGTTAACGAATTGAATCAATTGCAGATGGTAAATTATGTCTCCCCTCCGCATCAGATTTTCTGTGATTTTATTTTTCAAGAGTTGTGAGGGCGCTATAATATTGAGCTTATCTACAACCACAATATATCAAAAGATAATCTTGCAATGATATTTCATCCCTTTTATCTTGTGCTAGTACAAAACTATGAATTTGTAGAACACGTAGTTCCTTTGTGTAAGGTTGAACAGGGGTGTATTTTGAATGATTAAATTTTTAATGGATTGTATTTTCCTTTAATCACTCCATACCATTCATTAAATTCTGTTAGTTGTTGACACTTTATGCCTTTTTCCGTTGAAATCCAGGCTATAAGAGAAACTGGTGCTCTTCAAGCTGCCAAGAATGTATTGGAGAAACTGGTGCTCTTCAAGCTGCCAAGAATGTATTGGAGAGGTGAATGAAAAAAAAGTAAAAAATGAATACATTTGAGAAGGAAGTTGAAGATTGGTGTTGGAGTTTGCGACTGGAGAAACGAATAACGGTAAGTTGTCGTAAATTTTAAGAACATCCTTCTCTTTATGTTTTCATTATTCATATTTCAAAACTGAAAGCTCCATTTTTAAGGCACTGGCAATTAGATTTGTTTTTTGTTCCTAATCGTTGTATGTGTGTACGTAGGTGATTAACACAGTTTTTGAGATGTAATCAATGATATGGGAATTTAAAGAATAAATAAATTTCATAATTGGTATTATTGTTTTATTGTAGTGAAGTCAAAGTTAATAGTGTAACATGGAAATAATTTCATATTCGTAGTAGTTATATATCCAAGAATAATTTCTTAAGTTTGAAATTTGCTCTATGAATCCTAGAAGTATTTTTCACTAGAATGAGTTGGTGGAGACTATTCGGATGAGGTCTAATATTGGAAATGAAAAACTAAGACCTCAATATTCTGGTGGGTCTAAGGTAGTTAATGGTAGTGAATGTTGAGTACTCTTGCCATCTTAATCTGTATTTTCATAATATTTATATTATGAATGACTCCCAAATCACAACCGTTATTCTTCAGTCACATATTTCTGAAATCATTACTAGATCGTTTTTTTTTTTCCTATTTCCATTTTCAAACTTATATTTTGAAGTCATGTGTTGATAATCTTTTTTCTTTGAATTTTGAATTGTGTTTTGTTCCTTTCACATCAGAATATTGAAAAAGACGAGATGAGACCCAAGAGCATTTCATTGATGGATCTCGCTAGGAAAGGACTCAAAGACCAGTGGTCCTATGTGGCAAATAAAATTCGTGTTTAATTCTTAAAAAAAAAGAAAAAAGAGAGGAAAAAAAAAAGGGAAAAATGAAAAAAATCTAAAAAAAAAAAAAAAAGAAAATGAAAAATTTCTGGAGTGCATTGAATGACTGCACGTAGTGACCTGCGCATTGGACGGCAGAAAAGAGTAGCAATGTGATCCAGGTATTCTCAAATTTTAATGAATCACTTAAAAGATTAGTTGTCATCAGTTTTAGTTCTCTAAGCAGCACAATTTTTCCTATCGATTGATGACTTGAATTACTGCAGCCACAAAAGAAAAGAGTATATCGAACTGCAATTGTCACATAATGTGCATGGAAGGGAAAAGTTGCTGTTAACGAATTGAATCAATTGCAGATGGTAAATTATGTCTTCCCGCCGCTTCAGATTTTCTGTAATTTTATTTTTTATGAGTTGTGAGGGCGCTATAATATTGAGCTTATCTACAACTATAATATATCAAAAGATAATCTTGCAATGATATTTCATCCCTTTTATCTTGTGCTAGTACAGAACTATGAATTTGTAGAACACGTAGTTCCTTTGTGTAAGGTTGAACAGGGGTGTATTTTGAATGATTAAATTTTTAATGGATTGTATTTTCCTTTAATCATTCCATACCATTCATTAAGTTCTGTTAGTTGTTGACACTTTATGCCTTTTTCCGTTGAAATCCAGGCTATAAGAGAAACTGCTGCTCTTCAAGCTGCCAAGAATGTATTGGAGAAACTGGTGCTCTTCAAGCTGCCAAGAATGTATTGGAGAGGTGAATGAAAAAAAAAAAAAAATGAATACATTTGAGAAGGAAGTTGAAGAATGGAGTTGGAGTTTGCGACTGGAGAAACGAATAACGGTAAGTTGTCGTAAATTTTAAGAACATCCTTTTCTCTATGTTTTCATTATCCATATTTCAAAACTGAAAGCTCCATTTTTAAGGCACTGGCAATTAGATTTGTTTTTGTTCCTAATCGTTGTATGTGTGTGTACCTTGGTGATTAACACAGTTTTTGAGATGTAATCAATGATATGGGAATTTAAAGAATAAATAAATTTCATAATTGGTATTTTTGTTTTATTGTAGTGAAGTCAAAGTTATTATTGTAACATGGAAATAATTTCATATTCGTAGTAGTTATATATCCAAGAATAATTTCTTAAGTTTGAAATTTGCTCTATGAATCCTACAAGTATTTTTCACTAGAATGAGTTGGTGGAGACTGTATTTTTCGGATGAGGTCTAATATTGGAAATGAAAAACTAAGACCTCAATATTCTGGTGGGTCTAAGGTAGTTAATGGTAGTGAATGTTGAGTACTCTTGCCATCTTAATCTGTATTTTCATAATATTTATATTATGAATGACTCCCAAATCACAACCGTTATTCTTCAGTCACATATTTCTGAAATCATTACTAGATCGTTTTTTTTTTTTCCTATTTCCATTTTCAAACTTATATTTTGAAGTCATGTGTTGATAATCTTTTTTCTTTGAATTTTGAATTGTGTTTTGTTCCTTTCACATCAGAATATTGAAAAAGACGAGATGAGACCCAAGAGCATTTCATTGATGGATCTCGCTAGGAAAGGACTCAAAGACCAGTGGTCCTGTGTGGGAAATAAAATTCGTGTTTAATTCTTAAAAAAAAAAGAAAATAGAGAGGGAAAAAAAAAAGGGAAAAATGAAAAAAATCTAAAAAAAAAAAAAAAAAGAAAATGAAAAATTTCTGGAGTGCATTGAATGACTGCACGTAGTGACCTGCGCATTTGACGGCAGAAAAGAGTAGCAATGTGATCCAGGTATTCTCAAATTTTAATGAATCACTTAAAAGATTAGTTGTCATCAGTTTTAGTTCTCTAAGTAGCACAATTTTTCCTATCGATTGATGACTTGAATTACTGCAGCCACAAAAGAAAAGAGTATATCGAACTGCAATTGTCACATAATGTGCATGGAAGGGAAAAGTTGCTGTTAACGAATTGAATCAATTGCAGATGGTAAATTATGTCTCCCCGCCGCTTCAGATTTTCTGTAATTTTATTTTTTAAGAGTTGTGAGGGCGCTATAACATTGAGCTTATCTACAACTATAATATATCAAAAGATAATCTTGCAATGATATTTCATCCCTTTTATCTTGTGCTAGTACAGAACCATGAATTTGTAGAACACGTAGTTCCTTTGTGTAAGGTTGAACAGGGGTGTACCTGCTTTAGGGTTGTCTCATTTGTTTTGATGGTGGACCTTGATGCAAACATGAATAGATAGAGAAGTTGTATTAGTCAATGGTGAATACTTCAAGGTCCTTGTACATAGGGTCAGTTTGATCTTCTCAACTTACAATTACTTAAATTATATCCTCTGAAGTTTTGTTCCATAAGAAGATGATCCTTCCCTACAGCTCCATCTTCTGCATTAGTTTAAATCTTCATGGATAACTTCTTGTTGACCACTGTTCTGTATAGCTGTTTTGTATAGCCGTTTGGTTCTCTTTTTTGTGCTTTCTGCCACTAATAAGGAAATGAACCCATTTAAGGAATTTTTGAATGGACCTCACTTTTGCAGGTTGTGGCTAATTCTTCCCACCTTGTGGGGTGGATGATATTCGCACAAATTTTGATGTACTGAGATATATGTAAGTTTAATGTTGTTTATTCATCAGTTGACATCTAATTGTTTATAAAGTCTATAGATATCACAGAAGTTCTTCTCTCCCATTTGTTTAGACGTACACTTGCGGTGAATCTTTTCTGAAGATTGCCTCATTTCTATGATAGTCATATGATGGCACAGTTTAAAGGAGCAGCCTTTGGTGTGCTGGCTGGCTCTACACCCATTTGTTGTCTGATGATGAGAGAAACCACCAGTGTCTTTGTGCTGCACCTCGGAGGTAAATGGATTACCTTTTCTTTTAAATTGAATTTTTTCCTATATTACTATTTAGAATCCATATTGTCTTGTATGATAAAGTGCTAAAATATTTGGTTGGCATCTCAAACTTATATTTTGAAGTCATGTGTTGATAATCTTTTTTCTTTGAATTTTGAATTGTGTTTTGTTCCTTTCACATCAGAATATTGAAAAAGACGAGATGAGACCCAAGAGCATTTCATTGATGGATCTCGCTAGGAAAGGACTCAAAGACCAGTGGTCCTGTGTGGCAAATAAAATTCGTGTTTAATTCTTAAAAAAAAGAAAAAAGAGAGAAAAAAAATGGAAAGATGAAAAAAAAAAAAAAAGGAAAATGAAAAATTTCTGGAGTGCATTTAATGACTGCACGTAGTGACCTGCGCATTTGACCGCAGAAAAGAGTAGCAATGTGATCCAGGTATTCTCAATTTTTAATGAATCACTTAAAAGATTAGTTGCCATCACTTTTAGTTCTCTAAGCAGCACAATTTTTCCTATCGATTGACGACTTGAATTACTGCAACCACAAAAGAAAAGAGTATATCGAACTGCAATTGTCACATAATGTGCATGGAAGGGAAAAGTTGCTCTCAACGAATTGAATCAATTGCAAATGGTAAATTATGTCTCCCCTCCGCTTCAGATTTTCTGTGATTTTATTTTTCAAGAGTTGTGAGGGCGCTATAATATTGAGCTTATCTACAACTATAATATATCAAAAGATAATCTTGCAATGATATTTCATCCCTTTTATCTTGTGCTAGTACAGAACCATGAATTTGTAGAACACGTAGTTCCTTTGTGTAAGGTTGAGCAGGGGTGTATTTTGAATGATTAAATTTTTAATGGATTGTATTTTCCTTTAATCACTCCATACCATTCATTAAATTCTGTTAGTTGTTGACACTTTATGCCTTTTTCCGTTGAAATCCAGGCTATAAGAGAAACTGCTGCTCTTCAAGCTGCCAAGAATGTATTGGAGAAACTACTGCTCTTCAAGCTGCCAAGAATGTATTGGAGAAACTGGTGCCCTTCAAGCTGCCAAGAATGTATTGGAGAGGTGAATGAAAAAAAAAAAAAAAATGAATACATTTGAGAAGGAAGTTGAAGAATGGAGTTGGAGTTTGCGACTGGAGAAACGAATAACGGTAAGTTGTCGTAAATTTTAAGAACATCCTTTTCTCTATGTTTTCATTATCCATATTTCAAAACTGAAAGCTCCATTTTTAAGGCACTGGCAATTAGATTTGTTTTTGTTCCTAATCGTTGTATGTGTGTGTACCTTGGTGATTAACACAGTTTTTGAGATGTAATCAATGATATGGGAATTTAAAGAATAAATAAATTTCATAATTGGCATTTTTGTTTTATTGTAGTGAAGTCAAAGTTAATATTGTAACATGGAAATAATTTCATATTCGTAGTAGTTATATATCCAAGAATAATTTCTTAAGTTTGAAATTTGCTCTATGAATCCTACAAGTATTTTTCACTAGAATGAGTTGGTGGAGACTGTATTTTTCGGATGAGGTCTAATATTGGAAATGAAAAACTAAGACCTCAATATTCTGGTGGGTCTAAGGTAGTTAATGGTAGTGAATGTTGAGTACTCTTGCCATCTTAATCTGTATTTTCATAATATTTATATTATGAATGACTCCCAAATCACAACCGTTATTCTTTAGTCACATATTTCTGAAATCATTACTAGATGGTTTTTTTTTTTTTTCCTATTTCCATTTTCAATCCTCCTTATCCAATGCTTTATATGTATCTAGAATGACCTAACAGAAGCAAAAACACCGGAAGATTTAAAATTGCGGAAAACCTTGCATAAGCTTCAGCTTGTGCTCGAAGCAACTAAAGACATGTTACCGAAGGAGAGGGAGATTTCAAAGATGGCAGCTAAGCAGATCCCTGTCTAGTCATTGACAGTGAAATGATGGATAGGCTCAATGTTGAAAATGAAAAACTCAAGGTGAGCAGGAATTGTTGGTCTCTTCTGTTGTTATATCGTCAATGATGAATGTGAGGCCATCAGGGGATGACATGACAATGAAAATTTTGGTTTTTACTTTTTTATTTTTGTCTCTTGTGCAGGCTGCCAAGCTCACTTGAAACAAATATAGTTGGAACAGAGGAGTTTGAATAGACCAGCAAACTTAGTGAGGAGCGGTTGGAGCAAGCCATGGAAGCAGAATCAATGATTGTTAAGTTGAAACGTCAATGCGTATGTTATAGAACTTCATGCCATCTTATAAACATGTCGAACTTTGTTTAGGCTCATGTTCTTCTGCATCTATATACTTAAGATCTACTCATTTTCTAATCGTAGTTTGCTACAAAATTCTCTCCCTGGTATGTGAAGTCTTGTAGAGAAAATCTGTGACATGTAATCTGGGAACAAAATTCTTTGGCAACAAACCTTGTTTACCATCCACTTCAAAAGAAGTTTTAGAATGTCCATGTAAATAGCAAGGTTGATTAGCTTTTGGGGCCGTTTATTTTCTCCTATTTGCTTTCACAACCTCACAGTTTCCTTACTAATATGCAGGTATTGCAAAACGCCTACTTTGATGGAGGATTGCCACAATTTTCACATTTAATTCCGGTATGCTTGTTTGCCTCGTTTATCATATATCATCCAATTTTGGGTCAAGAGCAAATAGAACATTGAAAATTAGGGGATAAAGTAATATGCATGAGACACATTGGAATAAACCTTTGAAATGTGCAAAGAAAGTGTGATTTTTCTAGCCCAATTGTCTATTCTTATTTGTACCGGTATTTTAATTTTGATTTTGATCCAAAACGTATGTCTATTTATTTAATTTTGTGATATACTCAATATAAATTTGTAGTAGTTGTGGCATGTTTTATACCTTTGATTTTATTCCATTATCCTGTAAGTTAATACATAGTAATGAAGGCAGTGTCTCCTAAAGTTGCTTAAAGTTTCATTTTAAAGTCATGACGGTACAAAACAACACTCTAGTTTCTCTTTCTTAATTGTCCTACCTGCTTTTGTAACATGGCTGCGATTGTTCATAGCTGGGGAAGCTGGTTTATATATCCTAGAATCGAGAGGTTACCACTTCTATGGATGCCTTCGAATTTGCCTTACAGTTTAGTATTGGGTACAGACCATGGTCTGCTCCTATGTTTTGATTAGCAACTCTTACTGCAGTTATGGTAGACACATCGAAATCATTTACGCACTTATATTAATTTGATAAACCTCCTCATTTGTGGGATGTTACAATGACTTGTTAACCGTTCAATGATGGTCACACTCATAAGTCTTATAAAATATCATATTTATATAATTAAAACGTAGTTTATTACCTGGATATATACATCCTCAAAAATTTGATATAGAAATGTTTATTCTGCATTTGTAATCCATAATTTTAATGAGCTGAATACAAGCTTCTTGAAGTTATTTATATGTGGAATTGCATGAAAAAATAATGCAATTTCCTATTATGTTGGTCTACTTTTTTATATCTCCGTCGTTGAACATTTACAGGTTGCTGCACCTGCTTTAGGGTTGTCTCATTTGTTTTGATGGTGGACCTTGATGCAAACATGAATAGATAGAGAAGTTGTATTAGTCAATGGTGAATACTTCAAGGTCCTTGTACATAGGGTCAGTTTGATCTTCTCAACTTACAATTACTTAAATTATATCCTCTGAAGTTTTGTTCCATAAGAAGATGATCCTTCCCTACAGCTCCATCTTCTGCATTAGTTTAAATCTTCATGGATAACTTCTTGTTGACCACTGTTCTGTATAGCTGTTTTGTATAGCCGTTTGGTTCTCTTTTTTGTGCTTTCTGCCACTAATAAGGAAATGAACCCATTTAAGGAATTTTTGAATGGACCTCACTTTTGCAGGTTGTGGCTAATTCTTCCCACCTTGTGGGGTGGATGATATTCGCACAAATTTTGATGTACTGAGATATATGTAAGTTTAATGTTGTTTATTCATCAGTTGACATCTAATTGTTTATAAAGTCTATAGATATCACAGAAGTTCTTCTCTCCCATTTGTTTAGACGTACACTTGCGGTGAATCTTTTCTGAAGATTGCCTCATTTCTATGATAGTCATATGATGGCACAGTTTAAAGGAGCAGCCTTTGGTGTGCTGGCTGGCTCTACACCCATTTGTTGTCTGATGATGAGAGAAACCACCAGTGTCTTTGTGCTGCACCTCGGAGGTAAATGGATTACCTTTTCTTTTAAACTGAATTTTTTCTTATATTACTATTTAGAATCCATATTGTCTTGTATGATAAAGTGCTAAAATATTTGGTTGGCATCTCAAACTTATATTTTGAAGTCATGTGTTGATAATCTTTTTTCTTTGAATTTTGAATTGTGTTTTGTTCCTTTCACATCAGAATATTGAAAAAGACGAGATGAGACCCAAGAGCATTTCATTGATGGATCTCGCTAGGAAAGGACTCAAAGACCAGTGGTCCTGTGTGGCAAATAAAATTCGTGTTTAATTCTTAAAAAAAAGAAAAAAGAGAGAAAAAAAATGGAAAAATGAAAAAAAAAAAAAAAAGGAAAATGAAAAATTTCTGGAGTGCATTTAATGACTGCACGTAGTGACCTGCGCATTTGACCGCAGAAAAGAGTAGCAATGTGATCCAGGTATTCTCAATTTTTAATGAATCACTTAAAAGATTAGTTGCCATCACTTTTAGTTCTCTAAGCAGCACAATTTTTCCTATCGATTGACGACTTGAATTACTGCAACCACAAAAGAAAAGAGTATATCGAACTGCAATTGTCACATAATGTGCATGGAAGGGAAAAGTTGCTCTCAACGAATTGAATCAATTGCAAATGGTAAATTATGTCTCCCCTCCGCTTCAGATTTTCTGTGATTTTATTTTTCAAGAGTTGTGAGGGCGCTATAATATTGAGCTTATCTACAACTATAATATATCAAAAGATAATCTTGCAATGATATTTCATCCCTTTTATCTTGTGCTAGTACAGAACCATGAATTTGTAGAACACGTAGTTCCTTTGTGTAAGGTTGAACAGGGGTGTATTTTGAATGATTAAATTTTTAATGGATTGTATTTTCCTTTAATCACTCCATACCATTCATTAAATTCTGTTAGTTGTTGACACTTTATGCCTTTTTCCGTTGAAATCCAGGCTATAAGAGAAACTGGTGCTCTTCAAGCTGCCAAGAATGTATTGGAGAGGTGAATGAAAAAAAAAAAAAAATGATTACATTTGAGAAGGAAGTTGAAGAATGGAGTTGGAGTTTGCGACTGGAGAAATGAATAACGGTAAGTTGTCGTAAACTTTTAGCACATCCTTTTCTCTATGTTTTCATTATCCATATTTCAAAACTGAAAGCTCCATTTTTAAGGCGCTGGCATTTAGATTTCTTTTTGTTCCTAATCGTTGTATGTGTGTGTACCTAGGTGATTAACATAGTTTTTGAGATGTAATCAATGATATGGGAATTTAAAGAATAAATAAATTTCATAATTGGTATTTTTGCCTTACAATTTAGTATTGGGTACAGACCATGGTCTGCTCCTATGTTTTGATTAGCAATTCTTACTGCATTTATGGTAAACACATCAAAATCATTTACGCACTTATATTAATTTGATAAATCTCCTCATTTGGTTTATTTTTGCTACCTCTTTCTTGATTGAATTAATCCTCTTTCAGTGCTTGGCTAATTTCATTGGGAATGTGGCTAATTTTATATAGTACGTTGTGTTTTTCCCCACCATCAATAGCAGCTTCATCAATTTTCTTGGCTAAATTTTTTCATATTCCTTCCAAGAGGCCTTGGGTATATTGTTATTTTTTCTGAAATTTTAACATGATACTGATATTTACTTGTCCATTGTGTTTAATTCATGTAATGTCATTGCAGAATCATACATTGCGACATTATACCCTTTGCCAGTCCTATGGTTTTACGAGATTGTGTCTTGACATTACATGGGTTCTAGTGTGCCTGGCCTGCAGGTAGAGAGAAGTACAAATCAGCATGAGGTGAGCACACTTCTTGAATATTGTAATGATGAAATAAAAGGTTTTGACAATGATTCGTACTAATACAAGTTGTTTTTTTTCAAGTCAGACAAATTTGTTTTCTACTGATGCTGGTCTGGACAAATATTGGTATTGCGTTTCTAAAATGGCAAAGTAAGGTGATGATTGGCCAACTATTAACAGCATGGTGAACAACAACAATAGACTACTGATTTTCACTTCTGATTTTCTGAAAGAGGCAGGTGAAGGGATTGTGTATCAGTGGAGATGCATGGTGGGAAATGAGTGTAATTATATAAAACAATGGCTGGTTATTATTGATTACAGATATGCCTGATTATGGCTTGCAATATAAATGCTCATTATATAGTGCGTTTCAGTGGGAGATCTAAGGTTGAAATCTGGTTCATCCCCCAATAGAAAAGAATGAAAGGCGCTTAACTCAAATAGTGCCTCTCTGATGAACAAGTTCATCAGGGAATATGATGCCCAAATCTGTGGGAACTTTACATGGTATTGATACTTACAAGTTAGAGCTTAATTAATCGATGTTTCTACTATTTGAGTAATAATTTGATATCTTGCAGATAATTGATGGAGGAGTTGTATTTGATGTTGTGGATGGAATTAATGACCAGATTTATGTGGGTGTACTGTTGTCTCTCTTTGCCAGGTTTGTCCATATTTTGTACATAAAAGGGGGTTCATTGGTTAGAAATATTGAATTAATAAAACATAGTTGAATCAAAACAAACCAAATTGTATATAGAAAGCAATAGTTAGCTTTTATTAAAGTGTTGATAGCTTGTGAATGGTTTTATAACATATGAAAGAAAGTGATATTTACACATACTTGAGAGCATCAGAAGTTCGGTTTCTTCTTTCTACTTCTAAGGACATTCATCATTATATATTTTTGTGATTGCTGATTTTGTTTGTCCAAATAACTTTAGGCAAAGAAAAGACCAGCTATAAAGTTCATGTATAGAGTTCAAAAGGCTATCTATGCAATCAAGTTCAGAAATTCTCATTGAATGGCTTGTTGAGGTAGTATTTATTTATACTATATATAATTGAAGTTCATGACATTGATTTGTAAAAGTATTGCATCTGAAAACTACATTATACCTTGAATGCACGCTCAAGCAAAAAAACAATGAGTTTAGATAGTTATTTTTTAGGAAATTGCATGGGTGTTGCTTGGGATAACCTGCATGACGATTGCATCGTAAAATTAATCGCTTACTATCTTTCTTATATATATGCATTTTATGCATGACCTCTCTTCCCCGTGTTTACATCATTTATGTAGATGTTGCCTTGTGTTGCCTACATGGTCAATCCCATCCACAAGTTTTGCAGCAAAGTTTGTACACACAAGTCAAATCTTCAATGAATGCTATCTTTGGATGCTTCTCTCTCTTTCTCTATGTATGCGTTTTCATACAAACTAAAACCTATCTTATTATTTATTACCTAGATATTTACTATAGGTAGTTCTCTAGAATGTTCTACGACACTTCATTTCTGGTGGTTCACCATCGTCAATGTTTAATTTCATTATAGATATAGAAGGTTTCCTTGGTCATGTGTTTCAAGTTTTAATGTAGAAAATCACTTTTAATGTATTTATTTGTTGAAAACTTATTTACTAAATTACCCTAAACAATCCTCCCCCGATTGTTGATTATGGCTTCCTGTGGCTGATTATAAAAGAGTAATTTACGTGTGAATAATAAGCATTGCATTTAACAAAGAGTAATATATCCAGAGTTCTACCTTATTGTGAAGTCCATGTTGCATTTTAAATGTTAAAGCTATCTCAAAGCTACCCTCTCTCTCTTTTGTCTTCATGTCTTTAATGATTTGTTCAGGAAACAGATGAGCAAAGGAATTATGGCAGTCTATTGTTTACGCTAGTGGCTAAAATGGATCAAGAAAAAGCAAAGTGGCTGTGTCCTAACAACTCTTTTCCAGTTGTTTTTTTTTTTTTTGTGGCTGTAAACTTATGGTTTTGATGCTCCCTGCTATAGTTTAAGTCATTATCTTCATCTATGATTTTATTATGTAGGGATGGATGGTGTCGCCGCTGCATCCAGCTCCCTGCTTTATCTAATGGGGGTGACCTGGTGGGTAAACATGCATTCTGCTTTTTTTTTTTTTATCACTATTATTATTATTTGCTATTTATATCACTATTATTATTATTATTGATATTATTATTATTTTTGTTATCTCTGTGATATTGTTATTATTTATTCTTATTTATATTTGTAATTTGTATTATGATTATTGTTAGTGTTATTATTATTGTTCTTAGTTATTATTATCATATTATTAGTATGAACTTAATTATCATTTACAGTAATTGAATTGTCGTTATTAATGTTTTAAATTTACTGTTATTCTGATTCTTTGTATTTATTAGTATTCTTATGTTTATTATAACTGGTATTATGTTTATAATTGTTATTGTTGATGATTCTTCTTGTTATTATAGATTAGTATTTATTAATATTATTGTTACTGTTATTATGCATTAGAAAAACACATCTGTCATTATTAGAGTTATTTTATTTACAGTTATTGTTATGATTATTATCATTATTATTTGTCTTAGTATTATTATTAGCATAATCATTGTTATTGTTGTAATTGCTTTTATTTCAATGATTCTAATTATTTATTAATATTCTTATATTTATTACTATTATTTATTATTGGTGATCATTATTATCATCATCACTATTTATTATTATTATTATTGTGTTTTGTTGTCTCGTCGTCATCATAAGAAATAAGAAAGTCACGATTAATATTGTGTTGTTGCTCAGAAAAAAGTTTGTCATGATTATATTATGTTGTAGTTGTTATATATATATATATATCATGATTATTATATTATGTTGTAGTTGTTATATATATATATATCATCATTGTTATTTATACTTTCTATTATTAGAACAAAGATTGTCATCATATCGTGCTATGTTATTAATTTTTATTATTTAAATTATCATTGTTAATATTTTAAATTATTATTGTTTTTTTGATTGTATTTATTAATATTCCTATATTTGTTACTATTATTCTTGGTGATATATATATATATATATATCCCTATAATTATTATTATTATTTTCGGTGATATTTATTACTATTTATTACTGTTCGTATAATCATCTTTAATGTTTTAAATTATTTAATTAAAGTATTATTATTGCTTCGATTCCTTATATTTATGGATATTCTTATATTTATTATTGGTGATCATTATTATCATTATCACTATTTATTATTATTATTATTATTATTATTGTGTTTTGTTGTCTCGTCATCATAAGAAATAAGAAATTCACAAGAAATAAGAAAGTCATAATTAATATTGTGTTGTTGCCCAGAAAAAAAAATTGTCATGATTATATTATATATATATATATATATATCATCATTGTTATTTATACTTTCTATTATTAGAACAAGGATTGTCATCATTTATACTTTCTATTATTAGAACAAGGATTGTCACCATCATCGTGTTGTGTGAATATTATACATATTTATCTTGATGAACTTTGTTTATCATTTTATTATTTAAATGATCATTGTTAATAATATTTTAAATTATTATTGTTTTTCTGATTGTATTTTAATTAATATTTTAAATAATATTTTATTTTTATTATTATTATTATTATTATTATTATTATTATTGTGTTTTGTTGTCTCGTTGTCATCAGAAGAAATAAGAAAGTCACAAGAAATAAGAAAGTCATGATTAATATTGTGTTGTTGCTCAGAAAAAAGTTTGTCATGATTATATTATTCATCATTGTTATTTATACTTTCTATTATTAGAACAAGGATTGTCACCATCATCGTGTTGTGTTATTATTATACATACTTATCTTGACGAACTTTGTTTATCATTTTATTATTTAAATGATCATTGTTAATAATATTTTAAATTATTACTGTTTTTCTAATTGTATTTATTAATATTCCTATATTTGTTACTATTATTTGTATTATCTTTTTTTATTATTAGCATAATCATTAGTTATAAAAATCATTATTATTGTAACGACCATTTTTAATGTTTTAATTATTATTATTATTGTATTTATTAATATCCCTATAATTATTATTATTATTATTTTCGGTGATATTTATTATTATTTATTACTGTTCGTATAATCATCTTTAATGTTTTAAATTATTTAATTAAAGTATTATTATTGCTTCGATTCCCTATATTTATGGATATTCTTATATTTATTATTGGTGATCATTATCATCATCATAACCATTTATTATTATTATTATTATTATTATTATTATTAATAAATAAGAAGTCACGATTAATATTGTGTTGTTGCTCAGAAAAAAGATTGTCATGATTATATTATGTTGTAGTTGTTATATATATATATATATATATATATATATATATGTATATATATGTCATCATTGTTATTTATACTTTCTATTATTAGAACAAGGATTGTCACCATCATCGTGTTGTGTTATTATTATACATACTTATCTTGACGAACTTTGTTTATCATTTTACTATTTAAATGATCATTGTTAATAATATTTTAAATTATTATTGTTTTTCTGATTGTATTTATTAATATTCCTATATTTGTTACTATTATTCTTGGTGATATTTATTATAAGAAAGAATAAGGGTTGTTGTCATCATCACGTTATGTATCATTGTTATCTATACTTTCTATTATTAGAACAAGGATTGTCACCATCATCGTGTTGTGTTATTATTATACATACTTATCTTGACGAACTTTGTTTATCATTTTACTATTTAAATGATCATTGTTAATAATATTTTAAATTATTATTGTTTTTCTGATTGTATTTATTAATATTCCTATATTTGTTACTATTATTCTTGGTGATATTTATTATAAGAAAGAATAAGATTAATATAAAAGTAATTCAAATCTTTTCGAATAATATTTAGAAATAACTTTCGTGTTGTACTTTGTTTATCATTTTACTATTTAAATGATCATTGTTAATAATGTTTTAAATTATTATAGTTTTTCTGATTGTATTTATTAATATTCCTATATTTGTTACTATTATTATTGGTGATATTTATTATAAGAAAGAATAAGGGTTGTTGTCATCATCACGTTATGTATCATTGTTATTTATACTTTCTATTATTAGAACAAGGATTGTCACCATAATCGTGTTGTGTTATTATTATACATACTTATCTTGACGAACTTTGTTTATCATTTTGCTATTTAAATGATCAATGTTCTCTAAGTAAACCTTGTTGCGACTCAAAGTAATTCGAAATTCAACATTTATAGACAACTTGTTCACCAAGTAAAGATTGTTAGAGTTCTAAATTATGTCTTTTGAGACATAGTTAGAGTGAATGATCTTGATCAAGATTCCATTATCTATAAATGTGATTTGAAACTTAACAATTACAGATAACTTGTTCACCAATTAATGATTGTTAGAGTTCAAAATTTACTCTTCGGAAAATGTATTTGACAAAGTAATCGCTAATGTATTGTGATCTTGATTAAACTTCCTTTCATGTAAAGTTTTACAAAAAATATATGAACATGCACAACAATCAAAGTTTTAAGCAAATAATCTTAGCCAAAATGGAAGGGGCTCATTATCGGCATCGTTTTTTTTACTTCCGGAGATGGAACAATAGTTTATTAGTAATCCTAAACTAAAATAAAGTAATCCAAAACTTTTAGCATAACATTTATAGATAACTTGCTCGCTAAGTAAACGTTCTTGTGATTCAAAGTGATTTGAAACTTAACATTTATCGATAACTTATTCACCAAGTAAAGATTTTTAGAGTTCTGAATTACGTATCTTGAGAATATAATTGACATAGTTATAGTTAGTGTAATATGATCATGGTCAAGATTTCATCATCTATAGTTAATATAGATATTCTATAAAAGTATTTTGAAACTTAACATTTACGGATAACTTGTTCAACAAGTAAAGATTGTTAGAGTTTAGAATTAAGTCTTTTAAGACTATAATTGACAAAGTTATAGCTAATGTACTATGATCTTGATTAAACTATCATTCATTTAAAGTTTTACACAAATGATATGAACATGCACAACAATCAAAGTTTTAAACAAATAACCTTAATGCATAAGCAGTCTCAAAGCCAAATGGAAGGGTATCATCATTTTCTACTTCCGGAGATGTAACAATAGTTTTTAAATAATCAAACTTAATATAAACGTAAGCTCTTCGAATAACATTTATAGATATCTTACTCAGTAAGTAAACCGCGTTGCGATTAAAAGTAATTCGAAACTTAACAATTATAGATAACGTGTTCACCAAGTGAGTTCTAAATTATGTCTTTTGAGACATAGTTATTGTTAGTGTACTATGATCATGATCAAGATTTCACTATCTATAGTTATTAGTATAGACATGCTATAAAAGTAATTCGAAACTTAACAATTACAGAAGATAACTTGTTCACCAAGTGATGGTTGTTAGAGTTCAAAATTAAGTGTTTTAAGACTATAATGGACAAAGTTATAGCTAATGTATTGTGATCTTGATTAAAATTTCATTCATTTAAAGTTTTACAAAAATGATATGAACATGCACAACAATCAAAGTTTAGAAAAAATTATCTTAATACATAAGCAGTCTCAAAGTAAAATGGAAGGTTGTCATTATTAGCATCGTTACTACTTACGGAGGTGTAACCATAGTTTTTTTTTTATAATCGAGATTATTATAAAAAGTAATTCAAATCTTTTCGAATAATATTTAGAAATAAGTTGCTTGCTAAGTAAACCTTGTTGCGACTCAAAGTAATTCGAAATTCAACATTTATAGACAACTTGTTCACCAAGTAAAGATTGTTAGAGTTCTAAATTATGTCTTTTGAGACATAGTTAGAGTGAATGATCTTGATCAAGATTCCATTATCTATAAAAGTGATTTGAAACTTAACAATTACAGATAACTTGTTCACCAAGTAATGATTGTTAGAGTTCAAAATTTACTCTTCGGAAAATGTATTTGACAAAGTAATCGCTAATGTATTGTGATCTTGATTAAACTTCCTTTCATGTAAAGTTTTACAAAAAATATATGAACATGCACAACAATCAAAGTTTTAAGCAAATAATCTTAGCCAAATGGAAGGGGCTCATTATCGGCATCGTTTTTTTTACTTTCGGAGATGGAAAAATAGTTTATTAGTAATCCTAAACTAAAATAAAGTAATCCAAAACTTTTCGCATAACATTTATAGATAACTTGCTCGCTAAGTAAACGTTGTTGTGATTGAAAGTGATTTGAAACTTAACATTTATCGATAACTTAACAATCAATGAGTATATAATTGACATAGTTATAGTTAGTGTAATATGATCATGGTCAAGATTTCATCATCTATAGTTAATATAGATATTCTATAAAAGTATTTTGAAACTTAACATTTACGGAAAACTTGTTCAACAAGTAAAGATTGTTAAGAGTTTAGAATTAAGTCTTTTACGACTATAATTGACAAAGTTATAGCTAATGTACTATGATCTTGATTAAACTATCATTCATTTAAAGTTTTACACAAATGATATGAACATGCACAACAATCAAAGTTTTAAACAAATACCCTTAATGCATAAGCAGTCTCAAAGCCAAATGGAAGGGTAGCATCATTTTCTACTTCCGGAGATATAACAATAGTTTTTAAATAATCAAACTTAATATAAACGTAAGCTCTTCGAATAACATTTATAGATATCATACTCACTAAGTAAACCGCGTTGCGATTCTTCAAAGTAATTCGAAACTTAACAATTATAGATGACGTGTTCACCAAGTGAGTTCTAAATTATGTCTTTTGAGACATAGTTATAGTTAGTGTACTATGATCATGATCAAGATTTCACTATCTATAGTTATTAGTATAGACATGCTATAAAAGTAATTCGAAACTTAACAATTACAGAAGATAACTTGTTCACCAAGTAATGGTTGTTAGAGTTCAAAATTAAGTGTTTTAAGACTATAATGGACAAAGTTATAGCTAATGTACTGTGATCTTGATTAAAATTTCATTCATTTAAAGTTTTACAAAAATGATATGAACATGCACAACAATCAAAGTTTAGAAAAAATTATCTTAATACATAAGAAGTCTCAAAGTAAAATGGAAGGTTGTCATTATTAGCATCGTTACTACTTACGGAGGTGTAACCATAGTTTTTTTTTTATAATCGAGATTATTATAAAAAGTAATTCAAATCTTTTCGAATAATATTTAGAAATAACTTGCTCGCTAAGTAAACCTTGTTGCGACTCAAAGTAATTCGAAATTCAACATTTATAGACAACTTGTTCACCAAGTAAAGATTGTTAGAGTTCTAAATTATGTCTTTTGAGACATAGTTAGAGTGAATGATCTTGATCAAGATTCCATTATCTATAAATGTGATTTGAAACTTAACAATTACAGATAACTTGTTCACCAAGTAATAATTGTTAGAGTTCAAAATTTACTCTTCGGAAAATGTATTTGACAAAGTAATCGCTAATGTACTGTGATCTTGATTAAACTTCCTTTCATGTAAAGTTTTACAAAAAATATATGAACATGCACAACAATCAAAGTTTTAAGAAAATAATCTTAGCCAAAATGGAAGGGGCTCATTATCGGCATCGTTTTTTTTACTTCCGGAGATGGAACAATAGTTTATTAGTAATCCTAAACTAAAATAAAGTAATCCAAAACTTTTAGCATAACATTTATAGATAACTTGCTCGCTAAGTAAACGTTGTTGTGATTGAAAGTGATTTGAAACTTAACATTTATCGATAACTTAACAATCAATGAGTATATAATTGACATAGTTATAGTTAGTGTAATATGATCATGGTCAAGATTTCATCATCTATAGTTAATATAGATATTCTATAAAAGTATTTTGAAACTTAACATTTACGGATAACTTGTTCAACAAGTAAAGATTGTTAAGAGTTTAGAATTAAGTCTTTTACGACTATAATTGACAAAGTTATAGCTAATGTACTATGATCTTGATTAAACTATCATTCATTTAAAGTTTTACACAAATGATATGAACATGCACAACAATCAAAGTTTTAAACAAATAACCTTAATGCATAAGCAGTCTCAAAGCCAAATGGAAGGGTAACATCATTTTCTACTTCCGGAGATATAACAATAGTTTTTAAATAATCAAACTTAATATAAACGTAAGCTCTTCGAATAACATTTATAGATATCTTACTCAGTAAGTAAACCGCGTTGCGATTAAAAGTAATTCGAAACTTAACAATTATAGATAACGTGTTCACCAAGTGAGTTCTAAATTATGTCTTTTGAGACATAGTTATAGTTAGTGTACAATGATCATGATCAAGATTTCACTATCTATAGTTATTAGTATAGACATGCTATAAAAGTAATTCGAAACTTAACAATTACAGAAGATAACTTGTTCACCAAGTAATGGTTGTTAGAGTTCAAAATTAAGTGTTTTAAGACTATAATGGACAAAGTTATAGCTAATGTACTGTGATCTTGATTAAAATTTCATTCATTTAAAGTTTTACAAAAATGATATGAACATGCACAACAATCAAAGTTTAGAAAAAATTATCTTAATACATAAGCAGTCTCAAAGCAAAATGGAAGGTTGTCATTATTAGCATCGTTACTATTTACGGAGGTGTAACAATAGTTTTTTTTTTATAATCGAGCTTAATATAAAAAGTAATTCAAATCTTTTCGAATAATATTTAGAAATAACTTGCTCGCTAAGTAAACCTTGTTGCGACTCAAAGTAATTCGAAATTTAACATTTATAGACAACTTGTTCACCAAGTAAAGATTGTTAGAGTTCTAAATTATGTCTTTTGAGACATAGTTTGAGTGAATGATCTTGATCAAGATTCCATTATCTATAAATGTGATTTGAAACTTAACAATTACAGATAACTTGTTCACCAAGTAATAATTGTTAGAGTTCAAAATTTACTCTTCGGAAAATGTATTTGACAAAGTAATCGCTAATGTACTGTGATCTTGATTAAACTTCCTTTCATGTAAAGTTTTACAAAAAATATATGAACATGCACAACAATCAAAGTTTTAAGCAAATAATCTTAGCCAAAATGGAAGGGGCTCATTATCGGCATCGTTTTTTTTTACTTCCGGAGATGGAACAATAGTTTATTAGTAATCCTAAACTAAAATAAAGTAATCCAAAACTTTTCGCATAACATTTATAGATAACTTGCTCGCTAAGTAAACGTTCTTGTGATTCAAAGTGATTTGAAACTTAACATTTATCGATAACTTATTCACCAAGTAAATATTTTTAGAGTTCTGAATTATGTATCTTGAGTATATAATTGACATAGTTATAGTTAGTGTAATATGATCATGGACTAGATTTCAACATCTATAGTTAATATAGATATTCTATAAAAGTATTTTGAAACTTAACATTTACGGATAACTTGTTCAACAAGTAAAGATTGTTAAGAGTTTAGAATTAAGTCTTTTACGACTATAATTGACAAAGTTATAGCTAATGTACTATGATCTTGATTAAACTATCATTCATTTAAAGTTTTACACAAATGATATGAACATGCACAACAATCAAAGTTTTAAACAAATAACCTTAATGCATAAGCAGTCTCAAAGCCAAATGGAAGGGTAGCATCATTTTCTACTTCTGGAGATATAACAATAGTTTTTAAATAATCAAACTTAATATAAACGTAAGCTCTTCAAATAACATTTATAGATATCTTACTCAGTAAGTAAACCGCGTTGCGATTAAAAGTAATTCGAAACTTAACAATTATAGATAACGTGTTCACCAAGTGAGTTCTAAATTATGTCTTTTGAGACATAGTTATAGTTAGTGTACTATGATCATGATCAAGATTTCACTATCTATAGTTATTAGTATAGACATGCTATAAAAGTAATTCGAAACTTAACAATTACAGAAGATAACTTGTTCACCAAGTAATGGTTGTTAGAGTTCAAAATTAAGTGTTTTAAGACTATAATGGACAAAGTTATAGCTAATGTACTGTGATCTTGATTAAAATTTCATTCATTTAAAGTTTTACAAAAATGATATGAACATTCGCAACAATCAAAGTTTAGAAAAAATTATCTTAATACATAAGCAGTCTCAAAGCAAAATGGAAGGTTGTCATTATTAGCATCGTTACTCTTACGGAGGTGTAACAATAGTTTTTTTTTAATAATCGAGCTTAATATAAAAAGTAATTCAAATCTTTTCGAATAATATTTAGAAATAACTTGCTCGCTAAGTAAACCTTGTTGCGACTCAAAGTAATTCGAAATTCAACATTTATAGACAACTTATTCACCAAGTAAAGATGGTTAGAGTTCTAAATTATGTCTTTTGAGACATAGTTAGAGTGAATGATCTTGATCAAGATTCCATTATCTATAAAAGTGATTTGAAACTTAACAATTACAGATAACTTGTTCACCAAGTAATGATTGTTAGAGTTCAAAATTTACTCTTCGGAAAATGTATTTGACAAAGTAATCGCTAATGTACTGTGATCTTGATTAAACTTCCTTTCATGTAAAGTTTTACAAAAAATATATGAACATGCACAACAATCAAAGTTTTAAGCAAATAATCTTAGCCAAAATGGAAGGGGCTCATTATCGGCATCGTTTTTTTTACTTCCGGAGATGGAACAATAGTTTATTAGTAATCCTAAACTAAAATAAAGTAATCCAAAACTTTTCGCATAACATTTATAGATAACTTGCTCGCTAAGTAAACGTTGTTGTGATTCAAAGTGATTTGAAACTTAACATTTATCGATAACTTATTCACCAAGTAAAGATTTTTAGAGTTCTGAATTATGTATCTTGAGAATATAATTGACATAGTTATAGTTAGTGTAATATGATCATGGTCAAGATTTCATCATCTATAGTTAATATAGATATTCTATAAAAGTATTTTGAAACTTAACATTTACGGATAACTTGTTCAACAAGTAAAGATTGTTAGAGTTTAGAATTAAGTCTTTTAAGACTATAATTGACAAAGTTATAGCTAATGTACTATGATCTTGATTAAACTATCATTCATTTAAAGTTTTACACAAATGATATGAACATGCACAACAATCAAAGTTTTAAACAAATAACCTTAATGCATAAGCAGTCTCAAAGCCAAATGGAAGGGTAGCATCATTTTCTACTTCCGGAGATATGACAATAGTTTTTAAATAATCAAACTTAATATAAACGTAAGCTCTTCGAATAACATTTATAGATATCTTACTCGCTAAGTAAACCGCGTTGCGATTCAAAGTAATTCGAAACTTAACAATTATAGATAACGTGTTCACCAAGTGAGTTCTAAATTATGTCTTTTGAGACATAGTTATAGTTAGTGTACTATGATCATGATCAAGATTTTACTATCTATAGACATGCTATAAAAGTAATTTGAAACTTAACAATTACAGAAGATAACTTGTTCACCAAGTAATGGTTGTTAGAGTTCAAAATTAAGTGTTTTAAGACTATAATGGACAAAGTTATAGCTAATGTACTGTGATCTTGATTAAAATTTCATTCATTTAATGTTTTACAAAAATGATATGAACATGCACAACAATCAAAGTTTAGAAAAAATTATCTTAATACATAAGCAGTCTCAAAGCAAAATGGAAGGTTGTCATTATTAGCATCGTTACTACTTACGGAGGTGTAACAATAGTTTTTTTTTATAATCGAGCTTAATATAAAAAGTAATTCAAATCTTTTCGAATAATATTTAGAAATAACTTGCTCGCTAAGTAAACCTTGTTGCGACTCAAAGTAATTCGAAATTCAACATTTATAGACAACTTGTTCACCAAGTAAAGATTGTTAGAGTTCTAAATTATGTCTTTTGAGACATAGTTAGAGTGAATGATCTTGATCAAGATTCCATTATCTATAAAAGTGATTTGAAACTTAACAATTACAGATAACTTGTTTACCAAGTAATGATTGTTAGAGTTCAAAATTTACTCTTCGGAAAATGTATTTGACAAAGTAATCGCTAATGTACTGTGATCTTGATTAAACTTCCTTTCATGTAAAGTTTTACAAAAAATATATGAACATGCACAACAATCAAAGTTTTAAGCAAATAATCTTAGCCAAAATGGAAGGGGCTCATTATCGGCATCGTTTTTTTTACTTCCGGAGATGGAACAATAGTTTATTAGTAATCCAAAACTAAAATAAAGTAATCCAAAACTTTTCGCATAACATTTATAGATAACTTGCTCGCTAAGTAAACGTTGTTGTGATTCAAAGTGATTTGAAACTTAACATTTATCGATAACTTATTCACCAAGTAAAGATTTTTAGAGTTCTGAATTATGTATCTTGAGAATATAATTGACATAGTTATAGTTAGTGTAATATGATCATGGTCAAGATTTCATCATCTATAGTTAATATAGATATTCTATAAAAGTATTTTGAAACTTAGCATTTAGGGATAACTTGTTCAACAAGTAAAGATTGTTAGAGTTTAGAATTAAGTCTTTTAAGACTATAATTGACAAAGTTATAGCTAATGTACTATGATCTTGATTAAACTATCATTCATTTAAAGTTTTACACAAATGATACGAACATGCACAACAATCAAAGTTTTAAACAAATAACCTTAATGCATAAGCAGTCTCAAAGCCAAATGGAAGCGTATCATCATTTTCTACTTCCGGAGATGTAACAATAGTTTTTAAGTAATCAAACTTAATATAAACGTAAGCTCGTCGAAAAACATCCGCGTTGCGATTCAAAGTAATTTGAAACTTAACAATTACAGATAACGTGTTCACCAAGTGAGTTCTAAATTATGTCTTTTGAGACATAGTTATAGTTAGTGTACTATGATCATGATCAAGATTTCACTATCTATAGTTATTAGTATAGACATGCTATAAAAGTAATTCGAAACTTAACAATTACAGAAGATAACTTGTTCACCAAGTAATGGTTGTTAGAGTTCAAAATTAAGTGTTTTAAGACTATAATGGACAAAGTTATAGCTAATGTACTGTGATCTTGATTAAAATTTCATTCATTTAAAGTTTTACAAAAATGATATGAACATGCACAACAATCAAAGTTTAGAAAAAATTATCTTAATACATAAGCAGTCTCAAAGCCAAATGGAAGGTTGTCATTATTAGCATCGTTACTACTTACGGAGGTGTAACAATAGTTTTTTTTTATAATCGAGCTTAATATAAAAAGTAATTCAAATCTTTTCGAATAATATTTAGAAATAACTTGCTCGCTAAGTAAACCTTGTTGCGACTCAAAGTAATTCGAAATTCAACATTTATAGACAACTTGTTCACCAAGTAAAGATTGTTAGAGTTCTAAATTATGTCTTTTGAGACATAGTTAGAGTGAATGATCTTGATCAAGATTCCATTATCTATAAAAGTGATTTGAAACTTAACAATTACAGATAACTTGTTCACCAAGTAATGATTGTTAGAGTTCAAAATTTACTCTTCGGAAAATGTATTTGACAAAGTAATAGCTAATGTACTGTGATCTTGATTAAACTTCCTTTCATGTAAAGTTTTACAAAAAATATATGAACATGCACAACAATCAAAGTTTTAAGCAAATAATCTTAGCCAAATGGAAGGGGCTCATTATCGGCATCGTTTTTTTAGTTCAGGAGATGGAACAATAGTTTATTAGTAATCCAAAACTAAAATAAAGTAATCCAAAACTTTTCGCATAACATTTATAGATAACTTGCTCGCTAAGTAAACGTTGTTGTGATTCAAAGTGATTTGAAACTTAACATTTATCGATAACTTATTCACCAAGTAAAGATTCTTAGAGTTTAGAATTAAGTCTTTTAAGACTATAATTGACAAAGTTATAGCTAATGTACTATGATCTTGATTAAACTATCATTCATTTAAAGTTTTACACAAATGATATGAACATGCACAACAATCAAAGTTTTAAACAAATAACCTTAATGCATAAGCAGTCTCAAAGCCAAATGGAAGGGTAGCATCATTTTCTACTTCCGGAGATGTAACAATAGTTTTTAAATAATCAAACTTAATATAAACGTAAGCTCTTCGAATAACATTTATAGATATCTTACTCGCTAAGTAAACCGCGTTGCGATTCAAAGTAATTCGAAACTTAACAATTATAGATAACGTGTTCACCAAGTGAGTTCTAAATTATGTCTTTTGAGACATAGTTATAGTTAGTGTACTATGATCATGATCAAGATTTCACTATCTATAGTTATTAGTATAGACATGCTATAAAAGTAATTTGAAACTTAACAATTACAGAAGATAACTTGTTCACCAAGTAATGGTTGTTAGAGTTCAAAATTAAGTGTTTTAAGACTATAATGGACAAAGTTATAGCTAATGTACTGTGATCTTGATTAAAATTTCATTCATTTAAAGTTTTACAAAAATGATATGAACATGCACAACAATCAAAGTTTAGAAAAAATTATCTTAATACATAAGCAGTCTCAAAGCAAAATGGAAGGTTGTCATTATTAGCATCGTTACTACTTACGGAGGTGTAACAATAGTTTTTTTTTTTATAATCGAGCTTAATATAAAAAGTAATTCAAATCTTTTCGAATAATATTTAGAAATAACTTGCTCGCTAAGTAAACCTTGTTGCGACTCAAAGTAATTCGAAATTCAACATTTATAGACAACTTGTTCACCAAGTAAAGATTGTTAGAGTTCTAAATTATGTCTTTTGAGACATAGTTAGAGTGAATGATCTTGATCAAGATTCCATTATCTATAAAAGTGATTTGAAACTTAACAATTACAGATAACTTGTTCACCAAGTAATGATTGTTAGAGTTCAAAATTTACTCTTCGGAAAATGTATTTGACAAAGTAATCGCTAATGTACTGTGATCTTGATTAAACTTCCTTTCATGTAAAGTTTTACAAAAAATATATGAACATGCGCAACAATCAAAGTTTTAAGCAAATAATCTTAGCCAAAATGGAAGGGGCTCATTATCGGCATCGTTTTTTTTACTTCCGGAGATGGAACAATAGTTTATTAGTAATCCAAAACTAAAATAAAGTAATCCAAAACTTTTCGCATAACATTTATATAATAACTTGCTCGCTAAGTAAACGTTGTTGTGATTCAAAGTGATTTGAAACTTAACATTTATCGATAACTTATTCACCAAGTAAAGATTTTTAGAGTTCTGAATTATGTATCTTGAGAATATAATTGACATAGTTATAGTTAGTGTAATATGATCATGGTCAAGATTTCATCATCTATACATGTGACAAAATAATTTATACAAAATGTACTTGGTAAATATTTTGTATAAAATATATTATTGTGGTATATTATTACTATTATTATTATTATTATTAATTTTAATTATATATATATATGAAAAAGATGCATGCATAAATATTTATATATGTATACGTATGTATTATATATATATATATATGTGTGAGTTTACATAATCTATATATATGTATACGTGTGTAATGTATATATGTATATTATATATGTATATTTACTATCTATCTAAAGTACCTACATATATGTATATTTAATTATTTTATGAAAAATTATAGATAAGATTTGGATGAAATTTGGAGAGATAAGTCAAGGTAATAGCCTTTCTTACACTTACATGTGTAATATATCTATAAGAAGAAGAAGAAATCTTCTTCTCCCTAAAATCTCATCTCCACTTTGCAAAGAAACGGGAAGAAATTCCTTTAGCAATTTCATCTTCAAATCAAGAGGTTGAGACGAACGGTGATTCCAAAAGCAATTCTCAAGTTGTCATCTTAAAGTGGGTAACTTCTAATCTCTACTATACGTTGATAATTAAATTAATAAGTTATGTATGAAAACCTACGGCTGAAGTTCCGTAGCGGTAACCGGTAGTTGCTTCACTATCGGGCGACGACCATAAGGGCGAGAGTGCCTGGTCTATGAAAGGTCCAGGTTGAGCGTGCCCAACGGACAATTGTAGTATGTGCTTAGTAATTTAATTATTTCAATATATGTTAGAGTGGTAATTTCTACACTCTACTATGCGATGATAATTAAATTAGTAAGTTATGTACGAAGGTCTACGGTTGAAGTTCCGTAGCGGTAATCGGTAGTTGCTTCACTATTGGGTGACGACCATAAGGGCGAGAGTGCCTGGTCTATGAAAGCAAGGTTTAGTGGGCGAGCGACTCCCACATTCATTTATGTTATGTATGTGCTACGACCATAAGGGCGAGAATGCCTGGTCTATGAAAGTAAGGTTCAGTGTGCGAGCGACTCCCACATTCCTTTATGTTATGTATGTGAAATTTCAAAACCATATTTTTAGATAAATAATAGTCTAGAAAAGCAGAAAGTAAGTTTTAGTCCAAAGACTGATAATATATTAGTAAAGATTTCAAATAAATTATCTGAATTAGGATCTACTAGTAAAAATATAAACTGTTTAGATACAATACAAGAAGGTGAAAATGAAAATGAAAGTGAAAATTCTGATATTTCAAATACTGATATTTCAAATGATGTTTCAGATAATGATAGTACTATACAAGAATCAGATGAAAATAATACTATAAAAGAAATAAATAAAATAAGTAATAATTTTCAAAATAGTGATAATGAAGTAAATAGAATTTTTAGAAGAAAAAGATTTAAAAATCAAAATACTAAGAATTATTATAGAAGACCTACTCCAGTAGATATACAATTTGAGGAAAGAAACCAATTTACAAAAAATAAATATGATGGGTTATCAATAACAGAGTGGAATATAGATGGAAAATCAGAATATGAGATAATGAATACTTTACAAGAAATGGGAATGGCTAGAGCAGCCTATAAGATACATAATCAAGCTGAAGAAACTGCATGTATGCTAATAGTTCAAGGATTTACAGGTCAACTCAAAAACTGGTGGGATAATTCTTTAAGTATAGAAGCAAAAAATGAGATACTAAATCATAAATCTTTAGTATTAATAGAAGGCACAGAAAATGAATATACAGAAAGAAGTGATGCATGTGAATATTTGATAATAACTATATCTATGTATTTTATAGGAAATCCAAAAGAAGAATTTAATTCATCAAAGATAGTTTTAACAAATTTAAGATGCCCAACTTTAACAGATTATAGATGGTATAAGGATGTATTTTTAACCCAAGTATTAAGAAGACAAGACTGTAATTCATCATTTTGGAAAGAAAGATTTATAATGGGATTACCAAAATTATTTGCAGAAAGAATTATTCAAAAACTTAAGAGTGAAACAGGGTTTGAAGATATACCCTTTGAAGAATTAACTTTTGGTCAATTGTTTGCTTTTATCAAAAAAGAAGGATTAAATTTATGTTCAGAATTAAAATTACAACAAAAATATAGAAATGATAAGAAAAATACAAGAATAGAATTAGGATGTTTCTGTGAGACATTTGGAATAGAAAAAATAGAAGCTCCTTCAATATCATATAAGAAAAAACAAAGAAGATTTAAACAAAAACAAAATAATGAAGAATATCATAGAAAAAGTTATAAGAAAAAGAAATTTCATAAAAGACAATCTAATAATCAAAATAATCAAGATCAAAAGAAACCTATTGGAAATTGTTGGAATTGTGGTAAACCAGGCCATACAGCAGATAGATGCTGGAAAAAGAAAAGCAAAGTTAGAGAATTAAGACATGAATTAAATAATATTTTAGACAGATTACAAGAAAATTCAGGATCTGAAAAAGAAGAAGAATCGGATAGGGAAAATTCAGATTCAAATCAAAGTAGTCATGGGTTATGTAATATAAATGTTATATCAAAAGATAAAAAAGAAGCTATATTTGATTTAATTCAAGAAATTCCAGATAATGAAATTAAAAAAGAATATTTAAATAAATTAAAAGATTTAATTTTAGAAGAAGAATTAAAACAAAAACCTCAAATACAAGAAAATTTTAGTTTAGGTAAATTATTTGATAAGTATCCTAGTCAAAATATTATAAAACAAATAACTACTAGAGATTTACAAAATGAGGTCAATATTCTTAAGAAACAAGTTAATCAAATGCAGAAAGATATTTTTGAATTAAAACAAAAGGATTTAGAATTAGAAATGAAGTATTGGATAGATAAGAAAGATTTACCAAGTACAAGTCAAAGTAATATTCAAGAAGATAAAATACCTTTAGAAAATGAAATAGATACTAATAAATTTATTAATTCAATACAAAAAATAGAATTTCAAAAGTGGTATATAAAGATCAAATTAGTAGTTGGAAATTTCAAATTAGATTTAATTGCTTTATTTGACTCAGGTGCTGACCATAATGTTATAAGAGAAGGAATTATACCTACAATTTATTATGAAAAAACAAATGAACAATTATATACTGCAAATTCAAAACCTCTAAATATTAGATATAAATTAAGCCAAGCTCATATATGTTGTGATGGATATTGTTTCAAAAATGTTTTTACCTTAGTAAAAGATATAAGTCAAGATGTAATTTTAGGAACTCCATTTTTAACTCAAATTTACCCTTTTAAAGTAGATAATAATGGTTTAGAAACTAATATACATGGTAGAAAGATTTCATTTCCTTTCATTAATCCTGTTAAACAAAGAGAGATAAATATGCTTCAAAATAATTCAATCTTTAGGCAGATTAATTTAATAGAAAGAAAAAGAAATCAAATAAATTTTTTAAAAGAAGAAATAACATATGAAAAAATAGAGGAAAGATTACAAGATTCAAATATAAAACAAAAGATAAAAGAAATTCAAGATTTGTTTATAAAAGATTTATGTAGTAATATTCCTAATGCATTTTGGGAAAGAAAACAACACATGGTAGATTTACCTTATGAATCAAATTTCAATGATAGAAACATACCAACCAAGGCTAGACCAATTCAAATGAATCAAGAATTTTTAGAACATTGTAAGAAAGAAATAGAAATGTTATTGGAAAAGAAATTAATAAGAAAATCAAAATCTTCTTGGAGTTGTTCAGCTTTTTATGTGGTAAAACAAGCAGAATTAGAAAGAGGAGTACCAAGATTAGTTATAAATTACAAACCTTTAAACAAAGTTTTACAATGGATTAGATACCCAATACCTAATAAGAGAGATTTAATAAATAGATTACATTCTGCAAGCACAGATAGGGCAGTTGCAAATAATTTGATAGTTTGGTAATCTATAACAAATTGGACATTGGACAGTTAATCTAGGGATTCTATCACAAAACCAACATGGAATTCTAATTCTAATGGAAAACCTAGGTCTATATGATAATGCCATGAAAATATATAAAACAGAAAATAAACTTACAGTTTGAAAACAAATTCAAGCAAAGGTCTGCTTGGTAGAAATCTTTGATTAAACAAACTTTGAAGATTACAATCTTGAAGGAAATTTGATTACAAAGTGAAGGGTAGAAAGGCTAAGGAATTGGCTAAATGGCTAGAATCAGTTCTGCCTCTTCCTTTGATACAAACATCTATTTATACTAAAAACTGAATTTGAATTACAACTGAATTTGAAAGCATTTGAATTTAATTTGAATTGTCGGCAATCCTCATTGGTTAAGACTGTCGGCAGCTTTTGATTAGACCACTTTTCCATTATCTTCTGATTGGACCACTTTTCCATTATCTTCTTGTAACCTTTTGAAATTTTCTTCAATCACTTTTGTCTTTGTCTGCTATTTCTGATAATCTTGACAGCATCTTTTGACATCTGAGACGTACCTTTTGACTATCTTTGATTGCTTTGGACACTTCATCATACCATTTTGAAAAATCTTCTTCATTCCAATTTGAAAAATCCTTTTGATCCTTATCTCTTTTAGAAATCAAAAGGGTCTTGTTCATCTTGATCCTCTGCTGGTTTATTTGATGTCGATTCCTCTGAATTTGCTTTTTCTGTTCTTTGAGCCATAAATTCAAAAAATTCATTCTGCAAATCTGGATACTTTTTGAAGGTCTCAAATAAAATCTTATCTTTGGCTGTTAAATCTCTGTCATCTTTGATTCTTTCCTTTCCCTTTGGTGAAGGGGAAGCTTCATTTTGATATCTGGTCTTTTCTCCTGTTTGAAGAAATTTTGTAATTGATTTTTCTGAACAAATGCTTTGATCAAATTTGGACCACCACTTAATCCTAAAAGACCTAAACAAGGAGTAAGGGACAGGTTCTTGCATACATTTTTGAAGGAAAAAATCCCAGGCAAAGATCCATGGGACTTTGAACTCTGAATGAAACAATAGACTTTTTTGATAGGCTGGGGCAACAGAACTTGCAACAAAGACTTCTAGACCTTTTTTGATAGTTTGAGGGAGAATTGAAGAATCTGATCCTATCTTTTTGAACCACTCATAAAACCAAATAGGAAAATTCTTTGAAATATCATTGTGAAAGGTTATGAACCAAGAATGTGAAAAAGGACGAACATATAAGACTCTATACCATGCCATTCGATAGTCATGGTAGTTATATGAAGGAAGTTTGAATCTAACAGAAAAGGGTTTTTCTAAAGAATTTCCCCATTCTACTTGGGAAATGACATTTTTAATTATGATCTTTGAATAAACAATCTCATTTTTATCATCTTTTTTATGGGAAATATCAATAGAATTTGAATCTACCAAGATTAACTCATAAAAGATTCTATCTTTCTTTGAACACTCTGCATCCCAATAAACATTATCAGGAAATTTTCTTCTCAAGTAATCTTTGATATCTTTCGGGTACTCAAGGTAAGGAGCCAAACAAATCTCCTCATACCATCCTTTTGAAATATATTTGGATTCATCATCATTGTTTTTCCTGTGGTTTGGGTAAGGAGTGATATTTTTGGGATCTGAGCAATTTGGAGCTGCAAGGACTGACTTATAGGGTAGCTCTGGAAAATTTGAATAATTTGAGAGAGGTGTAAATCTGTTTTGAAAGGGGGGTCTGACAGGCTGAATAGCCTTTTGAGGTGTAGGAGGATATCTTACTATTTCTTTGGATTCAGGGATTTCGTAATCTTTGGATGAGAGGTTTTTGAAGGGTTCCATCTGAAAAGAAATTTGTAATCAATTATGTCCTTGTAAAAATTCTCTTGTAAGAAAATCTGGTAAAGAATTATTTTCTCCTTTGATGAATTCAATTTCAAAATCAAATACAGACAAAATAGCCTGCCATCTAGCAAAAATTTGTTTTGAAACAATATTTTGAACATCTTTGGTTAAAACTTCTTTTGAAGACTTGCAATCTATTCTTAAAAGAAAATTTTTATTAAAAAGATCATCTTGAAACTTTGAAATACATAAAACAATTGATAAAATCTCTTTTTTGATTGTTGAATAATTTTTCTGGGGTCCTGACCAAACACCAGAATGAAATCTAATCAAATTTTCTTTTGAATGTAATCTTTGTTTTAGTATTCCTCCATATCCTAAATCTGATGCATCTGTTTCAACTATCATGAATGCATTTGGATGTGGAATTCCTAGACACGGAAGGACTTTGATCTTATCTTTGATTTGTCTAACTATTTGAGTATGTTCTACAGACTATTCAGGAGGATTCTTCTTAAGTCTATCAAACAGAGGCTTACATAATTTCCTAAGGTCTGGGAAAAAATCTGATATATAATTAAGACATCCTAAAAATCTTTGAAGTTGATTTTTATCTTTTATCTGATCTGGAAATTTTTCAGTAAAGTTTATTGATCTATTTATGGGTTTAATTAATCCTTTATATATATCATGGCCTAAGAATCTTATTGAAGTTTGAAATAATTTCATTTTTGATTCAGACAAAACTAAACCATTCTTTTTGATTATATAATACAAAATATTTAAATGTTTTATATGCTGTTCAATATTATTTGAATAAACTAATATATCATCAATATAAACTATTATAAAATGACTATAATTATTAAATATATCATTCATAATTCTTTGAAATTCTGAGGGTGCATTTTTGAGGCCAAAAGGCATTACATTCCATTCGTAATGTCCAAAAGGGACAGTAAAAGCTGTTTTATATCTATCTTTTTCAGCAATTTGAATCTGCCAAAATCCTGATTTTAAATCAAATTTTGAAAATATTTTTGCAGAATGTAATCTATTTATTAAATCTCTCTTATTAGGTATTGGGTATCTAATCCATTGTAAAACTTTATTTAAAGGTTTGTAATTTATAACTAATCTTGGTACTCCTCTTTCTAATTCTGCTTGTTTTACCACATAAAAAGCTGAACAACTCCAAGAAGATTTTGATTTTCTTATTAATTTCTTTTCCAATAACATTTCTATTTCTTTCTTACAATGTTCTAAAAATTCTTGATTCATTTGAATTGGTCTAGCCTTGGTTGGTATGTTTCTATCATTGAAATTTGATTCATAAGGTAAATCTACCATGTGTTGTTTTCTTTCCCAAAATGCATTAGGAATATTACTACATAAATCTTTTATAAACAAATCTTGAATTTCTTTTATCTTTTGTTTTATATTTGAATCTTGTAATCTTTCCTCTATTTTTTCATATGTTATTTCTTCTTTTAAAAAATTTATTTGATTTCTTTTTCTTTCTATTAAATTAATCTGCCTAAAGATTGAATTATTTTGAAGCATATTTATCTCTCTTTGTTTAACAGGATTAATGAAAGGAAATGAAATCTTTCTACCATGTATATTAGTTTCTAAACCATTATTATCTACTTTAAAAGGGTAAATTTGAGTTAAAAATGGAGTTCCTAAAATTACATCTTGACTTATATCTTTTACTAAGGTAAAAACATTTTTGAAACAATATCCATCACAACATATATGAGCTTGGCTTAATTTATATCTAATATTTAGAGGTTTTGAATTTGCAGTATATAATTGTTCATTTGTTTTTTCATAATAAATTGTAGGTATAATTCCTTCTCTTATAACATTATGGTCAGCACCTGAGTCAAATAAAGCAATTAAATCTAATTTGAAATTTCCAACTACTAATTTGATCTTTATATACCACTTTTGAAATTCTATTTTTTGTATTGAATTAATAAATTTATTAGTATCTATTTCATTTTCTAAAGGTATTTTATCTTCTTGAATATTACTTTGACTTGTACTTGGTAAATCTTTCTTATCTATCCAATACTTCATTTCTAATTCTAAATCCTTTTGTTTTAATTCAAAAATATCTTTCTGCATTTGATTAACTTGTTTCTTAAGAATATTGACCTCATTTTGTAAATCTCTAGTAGTTATTTGTTTTATAATATTTTGACTAGGATACTTATCAAATAATTTACCTAAACTAAAATTTTCTTGTATTTGAGGTTTTTGTTTTAATTCTTCTTCTAAAATTAAATCTTTTAATTTATTTAAATATTCTTTTTTAATTTCATTATCTGGAATTTCTTGAATTAAATCAAATATAGCTTCTTTTTTATCTTTTGATATAACATTTATATTACATAACCCATGACTACTTTGATTTGAATCTGAATTTTCCCTATCCGATTCTTCTTCTTTTTCAGATCCTGAATTTTCTTGTAATCTGTCTAAAATATTATTTAATTCATGTCTTAATTCTCTAACTTTGCTTTTCTTTTTCCAGCATCTATCTGCTGTATGGCCTGGTTTACCACAATTCCAACAATTTCCAATAGGTTTCTTTTGATCTTGATTATTTTGATTATTAGATTGTCTTTTATGAAATTTCTTTTTCTTATAACTTTTTCTATGATATTCTTCATTATTTTGTTTTTGTTTAAATCTTCTTTGTTTTTTCTTATATGATATTGAAGGAGCTTCTATTTTTTCTATTCCAAATGTCTCACAGAAACATCCTAATTCTATTCTTGTATTTTTCTTCTCATTTCTATATTTTTGTTGTAATTTTAATTCTGAACATAAATTTAATCCTTCTTTTTTGATAAAAGCAAACAATTGACCAAAAGTTAATTCTTCAAAGGGTATATCTTCAAACCCTGTTTCACTCTTAAGTTTTTGAATAATTCTTTCTGCAAATAATTTTGGTAATCCCATTATAAATCTTTCTTTCCAAAATGATGAATTACAGTCTTGTCTTCTTAATACTTGGGTTAAAAATACATCCTTATACCATCTATAATCTGTTAAAGTTGGGCATCTTAAATTTGTTAAAACTATCTTTGATGAATTAAATTCTTCTTTTGGATTTCCTATAAAATACATAGATATAGTTATTATCAAATATTCACATGCATCACTTCTTTCTGTATATTCATTTTCTGTGCCTTCTATTAATACTAAAGATTTATGATTTAGTATCTCATTTTTTGCTTCTATACTTAAAGAATTATCCCACCAGTTTTTGAGTTGACCTGTAAATCCTTGAACTATTAGCATACATGCAGTTTCTTCAGCTTGATTATGTATCTTATAGGCTGCTCTAGCCATTCCCATTTCTTGTAAAGTATTCATTATCTCATATTCTGATTTTCCATCTATATTCCACTCTGTTATTGATAACCCATCATATTTATTTTTTGTAAATTGGTTTCTTTCCTCAAATTGTATATCTACTGGAGTAGGTCTTCTATAATAATTCTTAGTATTTTGATTTTTAAATCTTTTTCTTCTAAAAATTCTATTTACTTCATTATCACTATTTTGAAAATTATTACTTATTTTATTTATTTCTTTTATAGTATTATTTTCATCTGATTCTTGTATAGTACTATCATTATCTGAAACATCATTTGAAATATCAGTATTTGAAATATCAGAATAAATTTACCAACTACTAATTTGATCTTTATATACCACTTTTGAAATTCTATTTTTTGTATTGAATTAATAAATTTATTAGTATCTATTTCATTTTCTAAAGGTATTTTATCTTCTTGAATATTACTTTGACTTGTACTTGGTAAATCTTTCTTATCTATCCAATACTTCATTTCTAATTCTAAATCCTTTTGTTTTAATTCAAAAATATCTTTCTGCATTTGATTAACTTGTTTCTTAAGAATATTGACCTCATTTTGTAAATCTCTAGTAGTTATTTGTTTTATAATATTTTGACTAGGATACTTATCAAATAATTTACCTAAACTAAAATTTTCTTGTATTTGAGGTTTTTGTTTTAATTCTTCTTCTAAAATTAAATCTTTTAATTTATTTAAATATTCTTTTTTAATTTCATTATCTGGAATTTCTTGAATTAAATCAAATATAGCTTCTTTTTTATCTTTTGATATAACATTTATATTACATAACCCATGACTACTTTGATTTGAATCTGAATTTTCCCTATCCGATTCTTCTTCTTTTTCAGATCCTGAATTTTCTTGTAATCTGTCTAAAATATTATTTAATTCATGTCTTAATTCTCTAACTTTGCTTTTCTTTTTCCAGCATCTATCTGCTGTATGGCCTGGTTTACCACAATTCCAACAATTTCCAATAGGTTTCTTTTGATCTTGATTATTTTGATTATTAGATTGTCTTTTATGAAATTTCTTTTTCTTATAACTTTTTCTATGATATTCTTCATTATTTTGTTTTTGTTTAAATCTTCTTTGTTTTTTCTTATATGATATTGAAGGAGCTTCTATTTTTTCTATTCCAAATGTCTCACAGAAACATCCTAATTCTATTCTTGTATTTTTCTTCTCATTTCTATATTTTTGTTGTAATTTTAATTCTGAACATAAATTTAATCCTTCTTTTTTGATAAAAGCAAACAATTGACCAAAAGTTAATTCTTCAAAGGGTATATCTTCAAACCCTGTTTCACTCTTAAGTTTTTGAATAATTCTTTCTGCAAATAATTTTGGTAATCCCATTATAAATCTTTCTTTCCAAAATGATGAATTACAGTCTTGTCTTCTTAATACTTGGGTTAAAAATACATCCTTATACCATCTATAATCTGTTAAAGTTGGGCATCTTAAATTTGTTAAAACTATCTTTGATGAATTAAATTCTTCTTTTGGATTTCCTATAAAATACATAGATATAGTTATTTTCAAATATTCACATGCATCACTTCTTTCTGTATATTCATTTTCTGTGCCTTCTATTAATACTAAAGATTTATGATTTAGTATCTCATTTTTTGCTTCTATACTTAAAGAATTATCCCACCAGTTTTTGAGTTGACCTGTAAATCCTTGAACTATTAGCATACATGCAGTTTCTTCAGCTTGATTATGTATCTTATAGGCTGCTCTAGCCATTCCCATTTCTTGTAAAGTATTCATTATCTCATATTCTGATTTTCCATCTATATTCCACTCTGTTATTGATAACCCATCATATTTATTTTTGTAAATTGGTTTCTTTCCTCAAATTGTATATCTACTGGAGTAGGTCTTCTATAATAATTCTTAGTATTTTGATTTTTAAATCTTTTTCTTCTAAAAATTCTATTTACTTCATTATCACTATTTTGAAAATTATTACTTATTTTATTTATTTCTTTTATAGTATTATTTTCATCTGATTCTTGTATAGTACTATCATTATCTGAAACATCATTTGAAATATCAGTATTTGAAATATCAGAATTTTCACTTTCATTTTCATTTTCACCTTCTTGTATTGTATCTAAACAGTTTATATTTTTACTAGTAGATCCTAATTCAGATAATTTATTTGAAATCTTTACTAATATATTATCAGTCTTTGGACTAAAACTTACTTTCTGCTTTTCTAGACTATTATTTATCTGAAAATATGGTTTTCAAATTTCATTAAAGGGTGTTTTAGGTTTGTCACCATCTAATAGCTTATTTGATATATGATCTACTTGATTAGCTATTGTACTTAATATTTGATTTGAAAAATTATTTTGATGTATTATTCTATTAATGTTTTCATTACTATCCTTAGCTACTTTGAAAGGATCGGCTTGGATTTCTCCTTTAAGAGTTTGAATTTTTAAAGATTGAAGAGGAGGATGTATAGCACTAAGTACTTCATCATTAATTAAAGTCCATTTTTTATATAAGCTAGTATTTACTTCTATTGCAGGTTTGTTTAAAAAATCATTTATACCTTCCTTTGATAAAAATATTAATAAAAAAGTGTAAAAAGGAATATTTGTTTTTAAATTTTTCATTTCTAAAACCCATTCTTCTTTTAACTTAGTTCTTATTTTCTTTTCTAATTGTTTATACCAAATTCTTTTTTCTTTATGATAATCATCTTTCATTTCTTTTTTGAAAAAATCTAGCATAGGTTCAAATTCTTTTCCTGTTGTTATAACATTTATCATGCTTTCTGTATTATGTGAATTTGGAGCAAAATTATTTTGAGTTGGTGAATTTGAGGCAGAATAACTATGAGCTTCTGGAATTGGTGTAGTAAATCTATATCTTTGATGTATATCAGAAAAGTTTAAAAAAGATTGTCTTGATCTAGAAGATTCTGGTTTATCTTGATTAGGTCTTTCTCTTAGTGAATTAAATCTTATAATAATTCTTCCATCTTCTTGTTCTGTTATTTGACTAACATCTCTTCTTTCTATATTTCTTAAGGGTTGTGGTTCATTTATGATGAATTGATCAGGTATTGTAATTTCATTCCATTTTAATCTTTTAGGTGTAAAAATTGTAGGTTTCTCCGCATCTATTTCTAACAATATTGTTTCTTCTTTGGATGTAGGTAGTCTATTAAATCTGGGATTAATTTGAGAAGACATTAATCTAAAATATACTCTATATATTATTGCAAAATTTTTACAATTTTTATGAAATTCATCCCCTTGTAAATGAACATCCAATATTAGAGAATCTAAAATCATTTGATCAGTTAAATCTACAGAAAAGTTTGGAGTACAATTAAAATATATGGGACCATTACATATATTTGTTTGAACTAAAGACATTAATGAACTTTGATATTTTTTACATCTTTTATCCCTTAATGCTAAATATATAGGTGAATCTACTCCTACATGAACTAGAGGTTTTACTGCTATTTGTACTAGTCCTATATGAATATATCTATAACCTTTTTTGATATATTTATTTATAGTATTCTTATTTAATAAAGCTATACTTTGAGATTCTTGATTAATACTTAATGTTTCTTCATGAGTTTTGATTGAAAAAGCAATTTTAAAGTCAATAGTTCCTACGTTATAAATATTTTCTATATTTTCTTTAGGTATTGTCCAATTTGAATAATTAATAGGCATATGGTATTCATTACTTTGCACTATGTTCTGGTAATTTGAACTACTAGATCCTGGATTCAACAATTTTCTAAGTCTAATCGCCATATTTCTTAAGGTTTGTTCTAATCTTTTCTAGCTTTCTATCTCAGGAGGGTCGTACGGGAACACTATGCGTGGAACACCTCTAACCTGGGCTTACCAACCGACTTACAAGCTTACCAACGTAAAGTCCAAACCCCTAATACAGAGAACTATGAAGATTCTAACAAAACTTATGAAAATATGAATCTTAAACTTAAAAAATTCTTAAATCTATGATATAATTATAAATTCTTAAATCTATGATCTAATTATAAATATAAAATATTCTCTCCTTCTTTGATGGCTCTGATACCATTCTATTGCGGAAGTCTTCTTTGATTAACACAGATAGGGCAGTTGCAAATAATTTGATAGTTTGGTAATCTATAACAAATTGGACATTGGACAGTTAATCTAGGGATTCTATCACAAAACCAACATGGAATTCTAATTCTAATGGAAAACCTAGGTCTATATGATAATGCCATGAAAATATATAAAACAGAAAATAAACTTACAGTTTGAAAACAAATTCAAGCAAAGGTCTGCTTGGTAGAAATCTTTGATTAAACAAACTTTGAAGATTACAATCTTGAAGGAAATTTGATTACAAAGTGAAGGGTAGAAAGGCTAAGGAATTGGCTAAATGGCTAGAATCAGTTCTGCCTCTTCCTTTGATACAAACATCTATTTATACTAAAAACTGAATTTGAATTACAACTGAATTTGAAAGCATTTGAATTTAATTTGAATTGTCGGCAATCCTCATTGGTTAAGACTGTCGGCAGCTTTTGATTAGACCACTTTTCCATTATCTTCTGATTGGACCACTTTTCCATTATCTTCTTGTAACCTTTTGAAATTTTCTTCAATCACTTTTGTCTTTGTCTGCTATTTCTGATAATCTTGACAGCATCTTTTGACATCTGAGACGTACCTTTTGACTATCTTTGATTGCTTTGGACACTTCATCATACCATTTTGAAAAATCTTCTTCATTCCAATTTGAAAAATCCTTTTGATCCTTATCTCTTTTAGAAATCAAAAGGGTCTTGTTCATCTTGATCCTCTGCTGGTTTATTTGATGTCGATTCCTCTGAATTTGCTTTTTCTGTTCTTTGAGCCATAAATTCAAAAAATTCATTCTGCAAATCTGGATACTTTTTGAAGGTCTCAAATAAAATCTTATCTTTGGCTGTTAAATCTCTGTCATCTTTGATTCTTTCCTTTCCCTTTGGTGAAGGGGAAGCTTCATTTTGATATCTGGTCTTTTCTCCTGTTTGAAGAAATTTTGTAATTGATTTTTCTGAACAAATGCTTTGATCAAATTTGGACCACCACTTAATCCTAAAAGACCTAAACAAGGAGTAAGGGACAGGTTCTTGCATACATTTTTGAAGGAAAAAATCCCAGGCAAAGATCCATGGGACTTTGAACTCTGAATGAAACAATAGACTTTTTTGATAGGCTGGGGCAACAGAACTTGCAACAAAGACTTCTAGACCTTTTTTGATAGTTTGAGGGAGAATTGAAGAATCTGATCCTATCTTTTTGAACCACTCATAAAACCAAATAGGAAAATTCTTTGAAATATCATTGTGAAAGGTTATGAACCAAGAATGTGAAAAAGGACGAACATATAAGACTCTATACCATGCCATTCGATAGTCATGGTAGTTATATGAAGGAAGTTTGAATCTAACAGAAAAGGGTTTTTCTAAAGAATTTCCCCATTCTACTTGGGAAATGACATTTTTAATTATGATCTTTGAATAAACAATCTCATTTTTATCATCTTTTTTATGGGAAATATCAATAGAATTTGAATCTACCAAGATTAACTCATAAAAGATTCTATCTTTCTTTGAACACTCTGCATCCCAATAAACATTATCAGGAAATTTTCTTCTCAAGTAATCTTTGATATCTTTCGGGTACTCAAGGTAAGGAGCCAAACAAATCTCCTCATACCATCCTTTTGAAATATATTTGGATTCATCATCATTGTTTTTCCTGTGGTTTGGGTAAGGAGTGATATTTTTGGGATCTGAGCAATTTGGAGCTACAAGGACTGACTTATAGGGTAGCTCTGGAAAATTTGAATAATTTGAGAGAGGTGTAAATCTGTTTTGAAAGGGGGGTCTGACAGGCTGAATAGCCTTTTGAGGTGTAGGAGGATATCTTACTATTTCTTTGGATTCAGGGATTTCGTAATCTTTGGATGAGAGGTTTTTGAAGGGTTCCATCTGAAAAGAAATTTGTAATCAATTATGTCCTTGTAAAAATTCTCTTGTAAGAAAATCTGGTAAAGAATTATTTTCTCCTTTGATGAATTCAATTTCAAAATCAAATACAGACAAAATAGTCTGCCATCTAGCAAAAATTTGTTTTGAAACAATATTTTGAACATCTTTGGTTAAAACTTCTTTTGCAGACTTGCAATCTATTCTTAAAAGAAATTTTTATTAAAAAGATCATCTTGAAACTTTGAAATACATAAAACAATTGATAAAATCTCTTTTTTGATTGTTGAATAATTTTTCTGGGGTCCTGACCAGACACCAGAATGAAATCTAATCAAATTTTCTTTTGAATGTAATCTTTGTTTTAGTATTCCTCCATATCCTAAATCTGATGCATCTGTTTCAACTATCATGAATGCATTTGGATGTGGAATTCCTAGACACGGAAGGACTTTGATCTTATCTTTGATTTGTCTAACTATTTGAGTATGTTCTACAGACCATTCAGGAGGATTCTTCTTAAGTCTATCAAACAGAGGCTTACATAATTTCCTAAGGTCTGGGAAAAAATCTGATATATAATTAAGACATCCTAAAAATCTTTGAAGTTGATTTTTATCTTTTATCTGATCTGGAAATTTTTCAGTAAAGTTTATTGATCTATTTATGGGTTTAATTAATCCTTTATATATATCATGGCCTAAGAATCTTATTGAAGTTTGAAATAATTTCATTTTTGATTCAGACAAAACTAAACCATTCTTTTTGATTATATAATACAAAATATTTAAATGTTTTATATGCTGTTCAATATTATTTGAATAAACTAATATATCATCAATATAAACTATTATAAAATGACTATAATTATTAAATATATCATTCATAATTCTTTGAAATTCTGAGGGTGCATTTTTGAGGCCAAAAGGCATTACATTCCATTCGTAATGTCCAAAAGGGACAGTAAAAGCTGTTTTATATCTATCTTTTTCAGCAATTTGAATCTGCCAAAATCCTGATTTTAAATCAAATTTTGAAAATATTTTTGCAGAATGTAATCTATTTATTAAATCTCTCTTATTAGGTATTGGGTATCTAATCCATTGTAAAACTTTGTTTAAAGGTTTGTAATTTATAACTAATCTTGGTACTCCTCTTTCTAATTCTGCTTGTTTTACCACATAAAAAGCTGAACAACTCCAAGAAGATTTTGATTTTCTTATTAATTTCTTTTCCAATAACATTTCTATTTCTTTCTTACAATGTTCTAAAAATTCTTGATTCATTTGAATTGGTCTAGCCTTGGTTGGTATGTTTCTATCATTGAAATTTGATTCATAAGGTAAATCTACCATGTGTTGTTTTCTTTCCCAAAATGCATTAGGAATATTACTACATAAATCTTTTATAAACAAATCTTGAATTTCTTTTATCTTTTGTTTTATATTTGAATCTTGTAATCTTTCCTCTATTTTTTCATATGTTATTTCTTCTTTTAAAAAATTTATTTGATTTCTTTTTCTTTCTATTAAATTAATCTGCCTAAAGATTGAATTATTTTGAAGCATATTTATCTCTCTTTGTTTAACAGGATTAATGAAAGGAAATGAAATCTTTCTACCATGTATATTAGTTTCTAAACCATTATTATCTACTTTAAAAGGGTAAATTTGAGTTAAAAATGGAGTTCCCAAAATTACATCTTGACTTATATCTTTTACTAAGGTAAAAACATTTTTGAAACAATATCCATCACAACATATATGAGCTTGGCTTAATTTATATCTAATATTTAGAGGTTTTGAATTTGCAGTATATAACTGTTCATTTGTTTTTTCATAATAAATTGTAGGTATAATTCCTTCTCTTATAACATTATGGTCAGCACCTGAGTCAAATAAAGCAATTAAATCTAATTTGAAATTTCCAACTACTAATTTGATCTTTATATACCACTTTTGAAATTCTATTTTTTGTATTGAATTAATAAATTTATTAGTATCTATTTCATTTTCTAAAGGTATTTTATCTTCTTGAATATTACTTTGACTTGTACTTGGTAAATCTTTCTTATCTATCCAATACTTCATTTCTAATTCTAAATCCTTTTGTTTTAATTCAAAAATATCTTTCTGCATTTGATTAACTTGTTTCTTAAGAATATTGACCTCATTTTGTAAATCTCTAGTAGTTATTTGTTTTATAATATTTTGACTAGGATACTTATCAAATAATTTACCTAAACTAAAATTTTCTTGTATTTGAGGTTTTTGTTTTAATTCTTCTTCTAAAATTAAATCTTTTAATTTATTTAAATATTCTTTTTTAATTTCATTATCTGGAATTTCTTGAATTAAATCAAATATAGCTTCTTTTTTATCTTTTGATATAACATTTATATTACATAACCCATGACTACTTTGATTTGAATCTGAATTTTCCCTATCCGATTCTTCTTCTTTTTCAGATCCTGAATTTTCTTGTAATCTGTCTAAAATATTATTTAATTCATGTCTTAATTCTCTAACTTTGCTTTTCTTTTTCCAGCATCTATCTGTTGTATGGCCTGGTTTACCACAATTCCAACAATTTCCAATAGGTTTCTTTTGATCTTGATTATTTTGATTATTAGATTGTCTTTTATGAAATTTCTTTTTCTTATAACTTTTTCTATGATATTCTTCATTATTTTGTTTTTGTTTAAATCTTCTTTGTTTTTTCTTATATGATATTGAAGGAGCTTCTATTTTTTCTATTCCAAATGTCTCACAGAAACATCCTAATTCTATTCTTGTATTTTTCTTATCATTTCTATATTTTTGTTGTAATTTTAATTCTGAACATAAATTTAATCCTTCTTTTTTGATAAAAGCAAACAATTGACCAAAAGTTAATTCTTCAAAGGGTATATCTTCAAACCCTGTTTCACTCTTAAGTTTTTGAATAATTCTTTCTGCAAATAATTTTGGTAATCCCATTATAAATCTTTCTTTCCAAAATGATGAATTACAGTCTTGTCTTCTTAATACTTGGGTTAAAAATACATCCTTATACCATCTATAATCTGTTAAAGTTGGGCATCTTAAATTTGTTAAAACTATCTTTGATGAATTAAATTCTTCTTTTGGATTTCCTATAAAATACATAGATATAGTTATTTTCAAATATTCACATGCATCACTTCTTTCTGTATATTCATTTTCTGTGCCTTCTATTAATACTAAAGATTTATGATTTAGTATCTCATTTTTTGCTTCTATACTTAAAGAATTATCCCACCAGTTTTTGAGTTGACCTGTAAATCCTTGAACTATTAGCATACATGCAGTTTCTTCAGCTTGATTATGTATCTTATAGGCTGCTCTAGCCATTCCCATTTCTTGTAAAGTATTCATTATCTCATATTCTGATTTTCCATCTATATTCCACTCTGTTATTGATAACCCATCATATTTATTTTTTGTAAATTGGTTTCTTTCCTCAAATTGTATATCTACTGGAGTAGGTCTTCTATAATAATTCTTAGTATTTTGATTTTTAAATCTTTTTCTTCTAAAAATTCTATTTACTTCATTATCACTATTTTGAAAATTATTACTTATTTTATTTATTTCTTTTATAGTATTATTTTCATCTGATTCTTGTATAGTACTATCATTATCTGAAACATCATTTGAAATATCAGTATTTGAAATATCAGAATTTTCACTTTCATTTTCATTTTCACCTTCTTGTATTGTATCTAAACAGTTTATATTTTTACTAGTAGATCCTAATTCAGATAATTTATTTGAAATCTTTACTAATATATTATCAGAGCCATCAAAGAAGGAGAGATTATTTTATATTTATAATTAGATCATAGATTTAAGAATTTTTTAAGTTTAAGATTCATATTTTCATAAGTTTTGTTAGAATCTTCATAGTTCTCTGTATTAGGGGTTTGGACTTTACGTTGGTAAGCTTGTAAGTCGGTTGGTAAGCCCAGGTTAGAGGTGTTCCACGCATAGTGTTCCCGTACGACCCTCCTGAGATAGAAAGCTAGAAAAGATTAGAACAAACCTTAAGAAATATGGCGATTAGACTTAGAAAATTGTTGAATCCAGGATCTAGTAGTTCAAATTACCAGAACATAGTGCAAAGTAATGAATACCATATGCCTATTAATTATTCAAATTGGACAATACCTAAAGAAAATATAGAAAATATTTATAACGTAGGAACTATTGACTTTAAAATTGCTTTTTCAATCAAAACTCATGAAGAAACATTAAGTATTAATCAAGAATCTCAAAGTATAGCTTTATTAAATAAGAATACTATAAATAAATATATCAAAAAAGGTTATAGATATATTCATATAGGACTAGTACAAATAGCAGTAAAACCTCTAGTTCATGTAGGAGTAGATTCACCTATATATTTAGCATTAAGGGATAAAAGATGTAAAAAATATCAAAGTTCATTAATGTCTTTAGTTCAAACAAATATATGTAATGGTCCCATATATTTTAATTGTACTCCAAACTTTTCTGTAGATTTAACTGATCAAATGATTTTAGATTCTCTAATATTGGATGTTCATTTACAAGGGGATGAATTTCATAAAAATTGTAAAAATTTTGCAATAATATATAGAGTATATTTTAGATTAATGTCTTCTCAAATTAATCCCAGATTTAATAGACTACCTACATCCAAAGAAGAAACAATATTGTTAGAAATAGATGCAGAGAAACCTACAATTTTTACACCTAAAAGATTAAAATGGAATGAAATTACAATACCTGATCAATTCATCATAAATGAACCACAACCCTTAAGAAATATAGAAAGAAGAGATGTTAGTCAAATAACAGAACAAGAAGATGGAAGAATTATTATAAGATTTAATTCACTAAGAGAAAGACCTAATCAAGATAAACCAGAATCTTCTAGATCAAGACAATCTTTTTTAAACTTTTCTGATATACATCAAAGATATAGATTTACTACACCAATTCCAGAAGCTCATAGTTATTCTGCCTCAAATTCACCAACTCAAAATAATTTTGCTCCAAATTCACCTAATACAGAAAGCATGATAAATGTTATAACAACGGGAAAAGAATTTGAACCTATGCTAGATTTTTTCAAAAAAGAAATGAAAGATGATTATCATAAAGAAAAAAGAATTTGGTATAAACAATTAGAAAAGAAAATAAGAACTAAGTTAAAAGAAGAATGGGTTTTAGAAATGAAAAATTTAAAAACAAATATTCCTTTCTACACTTTTTTATTAATATTTTTATCAAAGGAAGGTATAAATGATTTTTTAAACAAACCTGCAATAGAAGTAAATACTAGCTTATATAAAAAATGGACTTTAATTAATGATGAAGTACTTAGTGCTATACACCCTCCTCTTCAATCTTTAAAAATTCAAACTCTTAAAGGAGAAATCCAAGCCGATCCTTTCAAAGTAGCTAAGGATAGTAATGAAAACATTAATAGAATAATACATCAAAATAATTTTTCAAATCAAATATTAAGTACAATAGCTAATCAAGTAGATCATATATCAAATAAGCTATTAGATGGTGACAAGCCTAAAACACCCTTTAATGAAATTTCAAAACCATATTTTCAGATAAATAATAGTCTAGAAAAGCAGAAAGTAAGTTTTAGTAAAGGAGAAATAATAGCTGATCCTTTCAAAGTAGCAAATGATAATAATGATAATATTAATAGACTAATGCATCAAAATAATTTTTCAAACCAGATATTAAGTACAATAGCCAATCAAGTAGATCATATCTCAAATAAGATTTTAGATAATGATAAGATAAAAACACCTTTTAAAGAAATTACAAAACCATATTTTAAAATTGATAATAATTTAGAAAAACAAAAAGTAAGTTTTAGTCCAAAAACTGATAATATATTAGTAAAAATATCAAATAAATTATCTGAAATAGGATCTACTAGTAAAAATATAAATTGTTTAGAAACAATAAAAGAAGAAAATGAAGATAGTAGTGAAGAAAGTGACAATTCTGATATTTCAAATAATTTTTCTGATAATAATAATAATAATAATCAAACAGATAGTTCAGAAGAAGATAATACTATAAAAGAAATAAATAAGGTAATTGATAATTTTCAAAATAGTGATAATGAAGTAAATAGAATTTTTAGAAGAAAAAGATATAAAAATCAAAATACAAAGAATTATTATAGAAGACCCACTCCAATAGATTTACAATTTGAAGAAAGAAATCAATTTACTAGAAATAAATATGATGGATTATCAATAACAGAATGGAATATAGATGGAAAATCAGAATATGAAATAATGAATACACTTCAAGAAATGCATTTAAATACTTTGTATTATATAATCAAAAAGAATGGTTTAGTTTTGTCAGAATCAAAGATGAAGCTTTTTCAAACATCAATAAGATTTCTAGGTCATGATATACATAAAGGGTTAATCAAACCAATAAATAGATCTATAAATTTTACAGAGAAATTTCCAGATCAAATAAAAGATAAAAACCAACTTCAAAGATTTTTAGGATGTTTAAATTACATATCAGATTTCTTTCCAGATCTTAGAAAATTATGCAAACCTCTTTTTGATAGACTTAAGAAGAATCCTCCAGAGTGGACTAGTGAACATACTCAAATAGTTAGACAAATTAAAGATAAGATTAAAGTTCTTCCTTGTCTAGGAATACCTAATCCAAATGCATTTATGATTGTAGAGACAGATGCATCTGAGATAGGATATGGAGGCATACTTAAGCAAAAATTGCATTCAAAAGAAAGTTTGATTAGATTTCATTCTGGTGTCTGGTCTGGACCCCAGAAAAATTATTCAACAATCAAAAAAGAGATTTTATCAATTGTTTTATGCATTTCAAAGTTTCAAGATGATCTTTTCAATAAAAAGTTTCTTTTAAGAATTGATTGCAAATCTGCAAAAGAAGTTTTGACAAAAGATGTTCAAAATATAGTTTCAAAACAGATTTTTGCTAGATGGCAGGCTATACTGTCAGTGTTTGATTTTGAAATTGAATTTATCAAAGGTGAAAATAATTCTTTGCCAGATTTTCTTACAAGAGAATTTTTACAAGGAAATAATTGATTACAAATTCCCTTTACAGATGGAACCCTTCAAAAAGCTTTCCTCAAAAGATTATGAGATACCAGAAAGCAAAGAGATAGTGAGATATCCTCAAATGCCTCAACCTCAAACACCTCAAAAACCCCTTCAACTTAGACCCCAAATGAGAGCTCCCTCTCCTTTTCAAAACCGTTTTGGACCACTTTCAAATGTTCCAGAACTCCCATACAAATCTGTTTTAACTTCTCAATATTGTTCAGATCCAAAGAATATAGCTCCTTATCCTTTTCAGCAGAAAAAAGATGAAGAATTCAAATATGAAACAAAAGGATGGTTTGAGGAGATTTGTTTGGCTCCTTATCTTGAATATCCAAAAGACATCAAAGAATATCTCAAAAGAAAGTTCCCAGAAAAAATTTATTGGGATGCAGAAAGTGTGAAAAAAGATAGAATTTTCTATGAGTTAGTTTTGGTTGATTCAAATTCAATAGAGATTTCTCATAAGTGTGATGACAAAAATGAAATCCTTTATTCAAAGATCATAATCAAAAATGTCATTTCCCAAGTTGATTGAGGAAATTCTCCAGAAAGATCTTTTAGTGTTAGGTTCAAACTTCCTTCATATAATTATCATGACTATCGAATGGCATGGTACAGAGTACTTTATGTTCGTCCTTTCTATCATTCCTGGTTCATAACATTTCATAGTGACATTTCAAAGAATTTTCCAATTTGGTTTTATGAATGGTTCAAAAAGATAGGTTCAGATTCATCAATCCTTCCTCCCATTGTCAAAAAAGGTTTAGATATCTTTGTTGCTAGTTCTATTGCTCCAGCTTATCAAAAGAGTCTGTTATTCCATGCAGAGTTTAAAGTCCCATGGATTTTTGCCTGGGATTTCTTTTTCCAAAAGTGTCTTCAAGAGCCAGTTCCTTACTCATTATTTAGGTCTTTTAGGATAAAATGGTGGTCAAAGATGGATCAAAGTATTTGTTCTGAAAAATCCATTACAAAGTTTTTACAAACAGGTGAAAAAGTCCGTTTTCAAAGTGAAACTTCTCCCTCACCAAAAGGAAAAGAAAAAGTATCCAAAGATGACAAAGATATGCCAGCCAAAGATAAAATACTTTTTGAAACTCTCAAGAAGTATCCAGAATTGCAAAGTCAGTTTTTTGAATTTATGGCGGAAAGATCAGAGAAAGCAAATTCAGAGGAATCAACTTCAAATACAGCAAAAGATCAAGAGGAACAAGATTCACAAGATCCTTTTGATTTTTAAAATCAAAAGAATTTTCAAAGTGGAGTATGAGATGTCCAAAGTTCAAAGATTGTTACAAATGTCAAAAGTTGTTGAGAAAATTGTCAAAAAAGCAAAAGTAGTGGCAGACAAAGAATAAAGTGTTTGAAGACTTTTTCAAAAGGATTGCAAGAAGATAATGCAAAGGTGATTCAGTCAAAAGTTGCCGACAGTCTCTACCAATGAGAGTTGCCGACAGTCCAAATGAAATTCAAATGTTTGGAAATTTTACTCAAATTCAAATTCATGTTTTAGTATATATAGATGTGTGTATCAAATGTAATCTCAGAACTGATTTAGAACTCATTGGAGAGTTGAGAGAGCCTTTTAGATTAGTTTAGCCTTTCATATTTCCTTCCAATATCCTTCCTTGTATTTCCATCAAAGATTGTAATCAAAGTTTGTGTATTCAAAGATTTCTACGAAGCAGACCTTTGCTTCATTTGTTTTCAAAATTGTAAGTTTATTTATTGTTTTATTTTCATATGCATATGCATGGCATTATCATTCAAACCTAGATTTTATCTTAGGATTAGAAGACCATGTTGGTTCTGTGATAGAATACCTAGATTAACTTTTCAATGCCCAATCTGTAATAGACTTCCAAATTATCAAATTGTTTGTAACTGTCCAGTCTGTGTTTATCAAAGAAACCAAAGAAGGCTTCCGCTTAGGTATTCTATCACAGAACCAAAAGATGGCAGAATAATAATAAGATTTAATTCACTAAGAGAAAGACCTAATCAAGATAAACCAGAATCTTCTAGAGCAAGACAATCATTTTCAAATTTATCTGATATCCATCATAGATATAGATTTACTACACCAATTCCAGAAGCACATAGTTATTCAGCCTCAAATTCTCCAACTCAAAATAATTTTGCTCCTACTTCACCAAATACTGAAAGTATGATTAATGTAATAACCTCAGGAAAAGAGTTTGAACCAATGATAGATTTTTTCAAAAATGAAATGAAAGATGATTATCATAAAGAAAAAAGAATTTGGTATAAACAATTGGATAAGAAGATTAGAACCAAATTAAAAGAAGAATGGATTTTAGAAATGAAAAAATTAAAAACAAATATTCCTTTTTATACATTTTTACTTATATTTTTATCAAAAGAAGGTATAAATGATTTTCTCAAAAAACCAGCCATAGAAGTAAATACTAGTTTATATAAAAAATGGACTTTAACAAATAATGATGTTGTTAGTAGTATTCATCCTCCTCTTCAACCTCTAAAAATTCAAACCTCTAAAGGAGAAATAATAGCTGATCCTTTCAAAGTAGCAAATGATAATAATGATAATATTAATAGACTAATGCACCAAAATAATTTTTCAAACCAGATATTAAGTACAATAGCTAATCAAGTAGATCATATCTCAAATAAAATTTTAGATAATGATAAAACAAAAACACCTTTTAAAGAAATTACAAAACCATATTTTAAAATTGATAATAATTTAGAAAAACAAAAAGTAAGTTTTAGTCCAAAAACTGATAATATATTAGTAAAAATATCAAATAAATTATCTGAAATAGGATCTACTAGTAAAAATATAAATTGTTTAGAAACAATAAAAGAAGAAAATGAAGATAGTAGTGAAGAAAGTGATAATTCTGATGATATTACTGAAAATAATTCTCAAAAAACAGATAGTTCAGAAGAAGATAATACTATAAAAGAAATAAATAAGGTAATTGATAATTTTCAAAATAGTGATAATGAAGTAAATAGAATTTTCAGAAGAAGAAGATATAAAAATCAAAATACAAAAAATTATTACAGAAGACCTACTCCAATAGATATTCAATTTGAAGAAAGAAATCAATTTACCAGAAATAAATATGATGGATTATCAATAACAGAATGAAATATAGATGGAAAATCAGAATATGAAATAATGAATACACTTCAAGAGATGGGAATGGCTAGAGCAGCCTACAAAATACATAATCAAGCTGAAGAAACTGCATGTATGTTCAAGGATTTACAGGTCAACTCAAAAACTGGTGGGATAATTCATTAAGTTTAAAAGCAAAGAATGAAATTTTAAATCATAAGTCTTTAGTTTTAATAGAAGGAACAGAAAATGAATTCGCAGAAAGAAGTGATGCTTGTGAATATTTAATAGTAACAATTTCAATGTATTTTATAGGAAATCCAAAAGAAGAATTTAATTCATCAAAAATTGTGTTAACAAATTTAAGATGTCCAATATTAACAGATTATAGATGGTATAAAGATGTATTTTTAACTCAAGTTTTAAGAAGACAAGATTGTAATTCATCATTTTGGAAAGAAAGATTCATAATGGGTTTACCAAAATTATTTGCTGAAAGAATTATTCAAAAACTTAAGAGTGTAACAGGGTTTGAAGATATACCCTTTGAAGAATTAACATTTGGACAATTGTTTGCTTTTATTAAGAAAGAAGGATTAAATTTATGTTCAGAATTAAAATTACAACAAAAATATAAGAAAGATAAGAAAAATACTAGAATAGAATTAGGATGTTTTTGTGAAGCTTTTGGTATAGAAAAGATAGAAGCTCCTTCTACATCTTATAAGAAAAAACAAAGAAGATTTAAGCATAAACAACATAATGAAGAATATCATAGGAAAAGTTATAAGAAAAAGAAATTTCATAAAAAACAATCAAATAATCAGAATCAAGATCAAAAGAAGCCAATAGGAAATTGTTGGAATTGTGGAAAACCAGGACATACAGCAGATAGATGCTGGAAAAAGAAAAATAAAGTTAGAGAATTAAGATATGAATTAAATAATTTATTAGATAAATTACAAGATAATTCAGAATCAGATAAAGAATCAGAACGGCAAGAAGAAAATTCAGATTCAAATCAAAGTAGTCATGGTTTATGTAATATTAATGTTATTTCAAAAGATAAGAAAGAAGCAATATTTGATTTAATTCAAGAAATTCCAGATAATGAAATTAAAAAAGAATATTTAAATAAATTAAAAGATTTAATTCTAGAAGAAGAATCTAAGCAAAAACCTCAAATACAAGAAAATTTTAGCTTAGGAAAACTTTTAGATAAATATCCAAGTCAAAGCATAATAAAACAGATAACTACTAGAGACTTACAGAATGAAGTTAATATTCTTAAGAAACAGGTTAATCAAATGCAAAAAGATATATTTGAATTAAAACAAAAGGATTTAGAGTTAGAAATGAAATACTGGATAGATAAAAAAGATTTACCAAGTACTAGTCAAAGTAATATACAGGATGATAAGATACCTTTAAAAGATGAAATAGATAATAATAAATTTATTAATTCAATTCAGAAAATAGAATTTCAAAAATGGTATATAAAAATCAAATTAGTTGTTGGAAAATTTAAATTAGATTTAATAGCCTTATTTGATTCAGGTGCAGATCATAATGTGATAAGAGAAGGATTAATACCTACAATATATTATGAAAAAACCAATGAACAATTATATACAACAAATTCAAAACCTTTAAATATTAGATACAAATTAAGCCAAGCTCATATATGTTGTGATGGATATTGTTTCAAAAATGTTTTTACTTTAGTCAAAGATATAAGTCAAGATGTAATATTAGGAACTCCCTTTTTAACTCAAATATACCCTTTCAAAGTTGATAATAATGGTTTAGAAACTAATATACATGGTAGAAAGATTTCCTTTCCTTTCATAAATCCTATAAAACAAAGAGAAATAAATATGCTTCAAAATAATTCAATATTTAGACAAATTAATTTAATAGAAAGAAAAAGAAATCAAATTTATTTTTTAAAAGAAGAAATAACATATGAAAGGATAGAAGAAAGATTACAGAATTTAAATATAAAACAAAAAATTAAGGAAATTCAAGATTTATTCATAAAAGATTTATGTAGTAATATTCCAAATGCTTTTTGGGAAAGAAAACATCATATAGTTGATTTACCTTATGAAAAAGATTTTAGAGAAAGAAATATACCTACTAAAGCAAGACCAATTCAAATGAATCAAGAATTTTTAGAACATTGATAAGAAGAAATAAAAATGTTATTAGAAAAGAAATTAATAAGAAAATCAAAATCTCCATGGAGTTGTTCTGCTTTTTATGTTGTCAAACAATCAGAATTAGAAAGAGGTGTACCAAGATTAGTCATTAATTATAAACCTTTAAATAAAGTTTTGCAATGGATAAGATATCCTATTCCAAATAAAAGAGATTTAATTAATAGATTATATTCAGCAAAAATATTTTCAAAATTTGATTTAAAATCAGGATTCATAATTTCTTTTGAGGAAGATGAAAACATAATGAAAACATACTTGATACTTCACCACTATACTTGATACTTAAAAACATTTTTGAAACAATATCCATCACAACATATATGAGCTTGGCTTAATTTGTATCTAATATTTAAAGGTTTTGAATTTGCTGTATATAATTGTTCATTTGTTTTTTCATAATATATTGTAGGTATTAAACCTTCTCTTATCACATTATGATCTGCACCTGAATCAAATAAGGCTATTAAATCTAATTTAAATTTTCCAACAACTAATTTGATTTTTATATACCATTTTTGAAATTCTATTTTCTGAATTGAATTAATAAATTTATTATTATCTATTTCATCTTCTAAAGGTATCTTATCATCCTGTATATTACTTTGACTAGTACTTGGTAAATCTTTTTTATCTATCCAGTATTTCATTTCTAACTCTAAATCCTTTTGTTTTAATTCAAATATATCTTTTTGCATTTGATTAACCTGTTTCTTAAGAATATTAACTTCATTCTGTAAGTCTCTAGTAGTTATCTGTTTTATTATACTTTGACTTGGATATTTATCTAAAAGTTTTCCTAAGCTAAAATTTTCTTGTATTTGAGGTTTTTGCTTAGATTCTTCTTCTAGAATTAAATCTTTTAATTTATTTAAATATTCTTTTTTAATTTCATTATCTGGAATTTCTTGAATTAAATCAAAGATGAATTTTTAGATTATATATAGAGTCCAAAAGGCATATTTGATAATCACATCTATATATACTAAAACATGAATTTGAATTTGAGTAAAATTTCCAAACATTTGAATTTCATTTGGACTGTCAGCAACTCTCATTGGTAGAGACTGTCGGCAACTTTTGACTGAATCACCTTTGCATTATCTTCTTGCAATCCTTTTGAAAAAGTCTTCAAACACTTTATTCTTTGTCTGCCACTACTTTTGCTTTTTTGACAATTTTCTCAACAACTTTTGACATTTGTAACAATCTTTGAACTTTGGACACCTCATACTCCACTTTGAAAATTCTTTTGATTTTAAAAATCAAAAGGATCTTGTGAATCTTGTTCCTCTTGATCTTTTGCTGTATTTGAAGTTGATTCCTCTGAATTTGCTTTCTCTGATCTTTCCGCCATAAATTCAAAAAACTGACTTTGCAATTCTGGATACTTCTTGAGAGTTTCAAAAAGTATTTTATCTTTGGCTGGCATATCTTTGTCATCTTTGGATACTTTTTCTTTTCCCTTTTGGAGATGCTTTCTTACTTTTGAATATTGGGGACATTTCTGTTTTTATCCCTCTTTTGAATTTTCTTGTTGGGGACAATTCTGTTTTTATCCCTCTTTTGAATTTTCTTATTGGGGACATTTCTGTTTTTATCCCTCTTTTGAATTTTCTTGTTGAGGACAAAAACATTTTGATAAAACATTTTGAGAACAAAATTAAGCTATTAAAACATTTACTTGTTTCTCAAAACATTTTAAAGAGTAATTATATAATTCTAATTTAGTTATAAACCAATTTATCCAAAAAACATTATTTGGATTTTGTCTTTTAAAACTCATTTTAAAATACTCAATATCAATTTTTAATGATTTAATTTTCTTTTTTAATTTAGAATGATAATTGTATCTCCCTGTGAAAAAATAATCAATTGGTGGATTAAACCAATCCTCATGAGGATATAACCAATTGGTAAAATTATGATCAATTTCTTTTGAGGAGGATTCTTTTGAGGAAGATGAAAACATACTTGATACTTCACCACTATAAATGGAATTCATATCTGAATTTTGACAATATGAAGAGGTTAAAACAGGTTTATATGGGAGTTCTGGAACATTTGAAAGTGGTGCAAAATGGTTTTGAAAAGGAGAGGGAGCTCTCATTTGAGGTCTGAGTTGAAGGGTTTTTTGAGGTGTTTGTGGATATCTTACAATTTCTTTACTCTCTGGCATCTCATAATCTTTTGAGGAAAGCTTTTTGAAGGGTTCCATCTGTAAAGGGAATTTGTAATCAATTATTTCCTTGTAAAAACTCTCTTGTAAGAAAATCTGGCAAAGAATTATTTTCACCTTTGATAAATTCAATTTCAAAATCAAACACTGACAGTATAGCCTGCCATCTAGCAAAAATCTGTTTTGAAACTATATTTTGAACATCTTTTGTCAAAACTTCTTTTGCAGATTTGCAATCAATTCTTAAAAGAAACTTTTTATTGAAAAGATCATCTTGAAACTTTGAAATGAATAAAACAATTGATAAAATCTCTTTTTTGATTGTTGAATAATTTTTCTGGGGTCCAGACCAGACACCAGAATGAAATCTAATCAAACTTTCTTTTGAATGCAATTTTTGCTTAAGTATGCCTCCATATCCTATCTCAGATGCATCTGTCTCTACAATCATAAATGCATTTGGATTAGGTATTCCTAGACAAGGAAGAACTTTAATCTTATCTTTAATTTGTCTAACTATTTGAGTATGTTCACTAGTCCACTCTGGAGGATTCTTCTTAAGTCTATCACAAAGAGGTTTGCATAATTTTCTAAGATCTGGAAAGAAATCTGATATGTAATTTAAACATCCTAAAAATCTTTGAAGTTGGTTTTTATCTTTTATTTGATCTGGAAATTTCTCCGTAAAATTTATAGATCTATTTATTGGTTTGATTAACCCTTTATGTATATCATGACCTAGAAATCTTATTGATGTTTGAAAAAGCTTCATCTTTGATTCTGACAAAACTAAACCATTCTTTTTGATTATATAATACAAAGTATTTAAATGTTTAATATGTTGTTCTATATCATTTGAAAAAACTAATATATCATCAATGTATACTATTATGAAATTACTATAATTATTAAATATATCATTCATAATTCTTTGAAATTCTGAAGGTGCATTTTTGAGTCCAAAAGGCATCACATTCCATTCAAAATGCCCAAAAGGAACTGTAAAGGCTGTTTTATATCTATCTTTCTCAGCAATTTGAATTTGCCAAAATCCTGATTTTAAATCAAATTTTGAAAATATTTTTGCTGAATATAATCTATTAATTAAATCTCTTTTATTTGGAATAGGATATCTTATCCATTGCAAAACTTTGTTTAAAGGTTTATAATTAATAACTAATCTTGGTACACCTCTTTCTAATTCTGATTGTTTCACAACATAAAAAGCAGAACAACTCCATGGAGATTTTGATTTTCTTATTAATTTCTTTTCTAATAACATTTTTATCTCTTCTTTACAATGTTCTAAGAATTCTTGATTCATTTGAATTGGTCTTGCTTTAGTAGGTATATTTCTCTCTCTAAAATCTTTTTCATAAGGTAAATCAACTATATGATGTTTTCTTTCCCAAAAAGCATTTGGAATATTACTACATAAATCTTTTATAAATAAATCTTGAATTTCCTTAATTTTTTGTTTTATATTTAAATTCTGTAGTCTTTCTTCTATCCTTTCATATGTTATTTCTTCTTTTAAAAAATAAATTTGATTTCTTTTTCTTTCTATTAAATTAATTTGTCTAAATATTGAATTATTTTGAAGCATATTTATTTCTCTTTGTTTTATTGGATTAATAAAAGGAAAGGAAATCTTTCTACCATGTATATTAGTTTCTAAACCATTATTATCAACTTTGAAAGGGTATATTTGAGTTAAAAAGGGAGTTCCTAATATTACATCTTGACTTATATCTTTGACTAAAGTAAAAACATTTTTGAAACAATATCCATCACAGCATATATGAGCTTGGCTTAATTTATATCTAATATTTAAAGGTTTTGAATTTGCTGTATATAATTGTTCATTTGTTTTTTCATAATATATTGTAGGTATTAAACCTTCTCTTATCACATTATGATCTGCACCTGAATCAAATAAGGCTATTAAATCTAATTTAAATTTTCCAACAACTAATTTGATTTTTATATACCATTTTTGAAATTCTATTTTCTGAATTGAATTAATAAATTTATTATTATCTATTTCATCTTCTAAAGGTATCTTATCATCCTGTATATTACTTTGACTAGTACTTGGTAAATCTTTTTTATCTATCCAGTATTTCATTTCTAACTCTAAATCTATTTGTTTTAATTCAAATATATCTTTTTGCATTTGATTAACCTGTTTCTTAAGAATATTAACTTCATTCTGTAAATCTCTAGTAGTTATCTGTTTTATTATACTTTGACTTGGATATTTATCTAAAAGTTTTCCTAAGCTAAAATTTTCTTGTATTTGAGGTTTTTGCTTAGATTCTTCTTCTAGAATTAAATCTTTTAATTTATTTAAATATTCTTTTTTAATTTCATTATCTGGAATTTCTTGAATTAAATCAAATATTGCTTCTTTCTTATCTTTTGAAATAACATTAATATTACATAAACCATGACTACTTTGATTTGAATCTGAATTTTCTTCTTGCCGTTCTGATTCTTTATCTGATTCTGAATTATCTTGTAATTTATCTAATAAATTATTTAATTCATATCTTAATTCTCTAACTTTATTTTTCTTTTTCCAGCATCTATCTGCTGTATCTCCTGGTTTTCCACAATTCCAACAATTTCCTATTGGCTTCTTTTGATCTTGATTCTGATTATTTGATTGTTTTTTACGAAATTTCTTTTTCTTATAACTTTTCCTATGATATTCTTCATTATGTTGTTTATGCTTAAATCTTCTTTGTTTTTTCTTATAAGATGTAGAAGGAGCTTCTATTTTCTCTATACCAAAAGCTTCACAAAAACATCCTAATTCTATTCTAGTATTTTTCTTATCCTTCTTATATTTTTGTTGTAATTTTAATTCTGAGCATAAATTTAAACCTTCTTTCTTAATAAAAGCAAACAATTGTCCAAATGTTAATTCTTCAAAGGGTATATCTTCAAACCCTGTTTCACTCTTAAGTTTTTGAATAATTCTTTCTGCAAATAATTTTGGTAATCCCATTATGAATCTTTCTTTCCAAAATGATGAATTACAATCTTGTCTTCTTAAAACTTGAGTTAAAAATACATCTTTGTACCATCTATAATCTGTTAATATTGGACATCTTAAATTTGTTAACACAATTTTTGATGAATTAAATTCTTCTTTTGGATTTCCTATAAAATACATTGAAATTGTTACTATTAAATATTCACAAGCATCACTTCTTTCTGCGAATTCATTTTCTGTTCCTTCTATTAAAACTAAAGACTTATGATTTAAAATTTCATTCTTTGCTTTTAAACTTAATGAATTATCCCACCAGTTTTTGAGTTGACCTGTAAATCCTTGAACTATTAACATACATGCAGTTTCTTCAGCTTGATTATGTATTTTGTAGGCTGCTCTAGCCATTCCCATCTCTTGAAGTGTATTCATTATTTCATATTCTGATTTTCCATCTATATTCCATTCTGTTATTGATAATCCATCATATTTATTTCTGGTAAATTGATTTCTTTCTTCAAATTGAATATCTATTGGAGTAGGTCTTCTGTAATAATTTTTTGTATTTTGATTTTTATATCTTCTTCTTCTGAAAATTCTATTTACTTCATTATCACTATTTTGAAAATTATCAATTACCTTATTTATTTCTTTTATAGTATTATCTTCTTCTGAACTATCTGTTTTTTGAGAATTATTTTCAGTAATATCATCAGAATTATCACTTTCTTCACTACTATCTTCATTTTCTTCTTTTATTGTTTCTAAACAATTTATATTTTTACTAGTAGATCCTATTTCAGATAATTTATTTGATATTTTTACTAATATATTATCAGTTTTTGGACTAAAACTTACTTTTGTTTTTCTAAATTATTATCAATTTTAAAATATGGTTTTGTAATTTCTTTAAAAGGTGTTTTTGTTTTATCATTATCTAAAATTTTATTTGAGATATGATCTACTTGATTAGCTATTGTACTTAATATCTGGTTTGAAAAATTATTTTGGTGCATTAGTCTATTAATATTATCATTATTATCATTTGCTACTTTGAAATTTAGGATCAGCTATTATTTCTCCTTTAGAGGTTTGAATTTTTAGAGGTTGAAGAGGAGGATGAATACTACTAACAACATCATTATTTGTTAAAGTCCATTTTTTATATAAACTTGTATTTACTTCTATAGCTGGTTTTTTGAGAAAATCATTTATACCTTCTTTTGACAAAAATATGAGTAAAAATGTATAAAAGGGAATATTTGTTTTTAATTTTTTCATTTCTAAAATCCATTCTTCTTTTAATTTGGTTCTAATTTTCTTATCTAATTGTTTATACCAAATTCTTTTTTCTTTATGATAATCATCTTTCATTTCATTTTTGAAAAAATCTATCATTGGTTCAAATTCTTTTCCTGAAGTTATTACATTAATCATACTTTCAGTATTTGGTGAAGTAGGAGCAAAATTATTTTGAGTTGGAGAATTTGAGGCTGAATAACTATGTGCTTCTGGAATTGGTGTAGTAAATCTATATCTATGATGGATATCAGATAAATTTGAAAATGATTGTCTTGCTCTAGAAGATTCTGGTCTATCTTGATTAGGTCTTTCTCTTAGTGAATTAAATCTTATTATTATTCTGCCATCTTCTTGTTCTGTGATTTGACTAACATCTTTTCTTTCAATATTTCTTAAAGGTTGAGGTTCATTTATAATGAATTGATCTGGTATAGTTATTTCATTCCATTTTAATCTTTTTGGAGTAAAAATTGTAGGCTTTTCTGCATCTATTTCTAATAATATAGTTTCTTCTTTAGTAGTAGGTAATCTATTAAATCTTGGATTAATTTGAGAAGACATTAATCTAAAATAAACTCTATATATTATTGCAAAATTCTTACAATTTTTATGAAATTCATCACCTTGTAAATGAACGTCTAAAATTAAAGAATCTAAAATCATTTGATCTGTTAAATCTACTGAAAAGTTTGGAGTACAATTAAAATATATTGGACCATTACATATATTTGTTTGAACTAAAGACATTAATGAACTTTGATATTTTTTGAGTCTTTTATCTCTTAAAGCTAAATATATTGGAGAATCTACTCCTATATGAACTAAGGGTTTAACTGCTACTTGTACTAATCCTATATGAATATATCTATAATTTCTTTTAATATATTTATTTATAGTACTTTGATTAAATAAAGGTATACTTTGATATTCTTGATTAATACTTAGAGTTTCTTCATGTGTTTTAATAGAAAATGCAACTTTGAAATCTGTAGATCCTACTTTATAAATATTTTCTATATTTTCTTTTGGTATTGTCCAATTTGAATAATTAATAGGCATATGATACTCATTACTTCCAACAATATTCTGATATTTTGAGCTATTAGATCTTAGATCCAAAAGTTTTCTAAGTCTAATTGCCATATTTCTTAAGGTTTGTTCTAATCTTTTCTAGTTTTCTGTCCTAGGAGGGTCGTACGGGAACACTCTGCGTGGAACACCTCTAACCTGGGCTTACCAACCGACTTATGAGCTTACCAAGCGTAAATCCAAACCCCTATTTCAGGAAACTATGAAGATTCTAACAAAACTTATGAAAATATGATTCTTAAACTTATTAAACTCTTAAACCTTTGATCTGAATGGCTCTGATACCATTCTAGTGCGGAAGCCTTCTTTGGTTTCCGCCTTCTTTGGTTTCTTTGATAAACACAGACTGGGCAATTACAAACAATTTGATAATTTGGAAGTCTATTGCAAATTGGACATTGGACAGTTAATCTAAGAATTCTATCACAAAACCAACAAGGTCTTCTAATCTTAAGATAAAATCTAGGTTTGAATGATAATGCCATGCATATGCATATGAAAATAAAACAATAAATAAACTTACAATTTTGAAAACAAATGAAGCAAAGGTCTGCTTCGTAGAAATCTTTGAATTCACAAACTTTGATTACAATCTTTGATGGAAATACAAGGAAGGAAAGGATTTTGAAAGGCTAAACTAAAAGGCTCTCTTAACTCTCAAATGAGTTCTAAATCAGTTCTGAGATTACATTTGATACACACATCTATATATACTAAAACATGAATTTGAATTTGAGTAAAATTTCCAAACATTTGAATTTCATTTGGACTGTCGGCAACTCTCATTGGTAGAGACTGTCGGCAACTTTTGACTGAATCACCTTTGCATTATCTTCTTGCAATCCTTTTGAAAAAGTCTTCAAACACTTTATTCTTTGTCTGCCACTACTTTTGCTTTTTTGACAATTTTCTCAACAACTTTTGACATTTGTAACAATCTTTGAACTTTGGACATCTCATACTCCACTTTGAAAATTCTTTTGATTTTAAAAATCAAAAGGATCTTGTGAATCTTGTTCCTCTTGATCTTTAGTTGTATTTGAAGTTGATTCCTCTGAATTTGCTTTCTCTGATCTTTCCGCCATAAATTCAAAAAACTGACTTTGCAATTCTGGATACTTCTTGAGAGTTTCAAAAAGTATTTTATCTTTGGCTGGCATATCTTTGTCATCTTTGGATACTTTTTCTTTTCCTTTTGGTGAGGGAGAAGTTTCACTTTGAAAACGGACTTTTTCACCTGTTTGTAAAAACTTTGTAATGGATTTTTCAGAACAAATACTTTGATCCATCTTTGACCACCATTTTATCCTAAAAGACCTAAATAATGAGTAAGGAACTGGCTCTTGAAGACACTTTTGGAAAAAGAAATCCCAGGCAAAAATCCATGGGATTTTAAACTCTGCATGGAATAACAGACTCTTTTGATAAGCTGGAGCAATAGAACTAGCAACAAAGATATCTAAACCTTTTTTGACAATGGGAGGAAGGATTGATGAATCTGAACCTATCTTTTTGAACCATTCATAAAACCAAATTGGAAAATTCTTTGAAATGTCACTATGAAATGTTATGAACCAGGAATGATAGAAAGGACGAACATAAAATACTCTGTACCATGCCATTCGATAGTCATGATAATTATATGAAGGAAGTTTGAACCTAACACTAAAAGATCTTTCTGGAGAATTTCCCCAATCAACTTGGGAAATGACATTTTTGATTATGATCTTTGAATAAAGGATTTCATTTTTGTCATCACACTTATGAGAAATCTCTATTGAATTTGAATCAACCAAAACTAACTCATAGAAAATTCTATCTTTTTTCACACTTTCTGCATCCCAATAAATTTTTTCTGGGAACTTTCTTTTGAGATATTCTTTGATGTCTTTTGGATATTCAAGGTAAGGAGCTAAACAAATCTCCTCAAACCATCCTTTTGTTTCATATTTGAATTCTTCATCTTTTTTCTGCTGAAAAGGATAAGGAGCAATATTCTTTGGATCTGAACAATATTGAGAAGTTAAAACAGATTTGTATGGGAGTTCTGGAACATTTGAAAGTGGTCCAAAACGGTTTTGAAAAGGAGAAGGAGCTCTCATTTGGGGTCTAAGTTGAAGGGTTTTTTGAGGTGTTTGTGGATATCTTACAATTTCTTTACTCTCTGGCATCTCATAATCTTTTGAGGAAAGCTTTTTGAAGGGTTCCATCTGTAAAGGGAATTTGTAATCAATTATTTCCTTGTAAAAACTCTCTTGTAAGAAAATCTGGTAAAGAATTATTTTCACCTTTGATGAACTCAATTTCAAAATCAAACACTGACAGTATAGCCTGCCATCTAGCAAAAATCTGTTTTGAAACTATATTTTGAACATCTTTTGTCAAAACTTCTTTTGCAGATTTGCAATCAATTCTTAAAAGAAACTTCTTATTGAAAAGATCATCTTGAAACTTTGAAATGCATAAAACAATTGATAAAATCTCTTTTTTGATTGTTGAATAATTTTTCTGGGGTCCAGACCAGACACCAGAATGAAATCTAATCAAACTTTCTTTTGAATGCAATTTTTGCTTAAGTATGCCTCCATATCCTATCTCAGATGCATCTGTTTCTACAATCATAAATGCATTTGGGTTAGGTATTCCTAAACAAGGAAGGACCTTAATCTTTTCTTTGATTTGTCTAACTATTTGAGTATGCTCACTAGTCCATTCTGGAGGATTCTTCTTAAGTCTATCAAAAAGAGGTTTGCATAATTTTCTAAGATCTGGAAAGAAATCTGATATATAATTGAGACATCCTAAAAATCTTTGTAATTGATTTTTATCTTTTATTTGATCCGGAAATTTCTCTGTAAAATTTATAGATCTATTTATTGGTTTGATTAACCCTTTATGTATATCATGACCTAGAAATCTTATTGATGTTTGAAAAAGTTTCATCTTTGATTCTGATAAAACTAAACCATTTCTTTTTATTATATAATACAAAGTATTTAAATGTTTAATATGTTGTTCTATATCATTTGAATAAACCAATATATCATCAATGTATACTATTATGAAATTACTATAATTATTAAATATATCATTCATAATTCTTTGAAATTCTGAAGGTGCATTTTTGAGTCCAAAAGGCATCACATTCCATTCAAAATGCCCAAAAGGAACTGTAAAGGCTGTTTTATATCTATCTTTTTCAGCAATTTGAATTTGCCAAAATCCTGATTTTAATCAAATTTTGAAAATATTTTTGCTGAATATAATCTATTAATTAAATCTCTTTTATTTGGAATAGGATATCTTATCCATTGTAAAACTTTGTTTAAAGGTTTATAATTAATAACTAATCTTGGTACACCTCTTTCTAATTCTGATTGTTTGACAACATAAAAAGCAGAACAACTCCATGGAGATTTTGACTTTCTTATTAATTTCTTTTCTAATAACATTTTTATTTCTTCTTTACAATGTTCTAAGAATTCTTGATTCATTTGAATTGGTCTTGCTTTAGTAGGTATATTTCTTTCTCTAAAATCTTTTTCATAAGGTAAATCAACTATATGATGTTTTCTTTCCCAAAAAGCATTTGGAATATTACTACATAAATCTTTTATGAATAAATCTTGAATTTCCTTAATTTTTTGTTTTATATTTAAATTCTGTAGTCTTTCTTCTATCCTTTCATATGTTATTTCTTCTTTTAAAAAATAAATTTGATTTCTTTTTCTTTCTATTAAATTAATTTGTCTAAATATTGAATTATTTTGAAGCATATTTATTTCTCTTTGTTTTATAGGATTTATGAAAGGAAAGGAAATCTTTCTACCATGTATATTAGTTTCTAAACCATTATTATCAACTTTGAAAGGGTATATTTGAGTTAAAAAGGGAGTTCCTAATATTACATCTTGACTTATATCTTTGACTAAAGTAAAAACATTTTTGAAACAATATCCATCACAACATATATGAGCTTGGCTTAATTTGTATCTAATATTTAAAGGTTTTGAATTTGCTGTATATAATTGTTCATTAGTTTTTTCATAATATATAGTAGGTATTAAACCTTCTCTTATTACATTATGATCTGCACCTGAATCAAATAAGGCTATTAAATCTAATTTAAATTTCCCAACAACTAATTTAATCTTTATATACCATTTTTGAAATTCTATCTTTTGAATTGAATTAATAAATTTATTATTATCTATTTCATCTTCTAAAGGTATCTTATCATCTTGTATATGTCTTTGACTAGTACTTGGTAAATCTTTTTTATCTATCCAGTATTTCATTTCTAACTCTAAATCTTTTTGTTTTAATTCAAATATATCTTTTTGCATTTGATTAACCTGTTTCTTAAGAATATTAACTTCATTCTGTAAGTCTCTAGTAGTTATCTGTTTTATTATACTTTGACTTGGATATTTATCTAAAAGTTTTCCTAAGCTAAAATTTTCTTGTATTTGGGGTTTTTGCTTAGACTCTTCTTCTAAAATTAAATCTTTTAATTTATTTAAATATTCTTTTTTAATTTCATTATCTGGAATTTCTTGAATTAAATCAAATATTGCTTCTTTCTTATCTTTTGAAATAACATTAATATTACATAAACCATGACTACTTTGATTTGAATCTGAATTTTCTTCTTGCCGTTCTGATTCTTTATCTGATTCTGAATTATCTTGTAATTTATCTAATAAATTATTTAATTCATATCTTAATTCTCTAACTTTATTTTTCTTTTTCCAGCATCTATCTGCTGTATGTCCTGGTTTTCCACAATTCCAACAATTTCCTATTGGCTTCTTTTGATCTTGATTTTGATTATTAGATTGTTTTTTATGAAATTTCTTTTTCTTATAACTTTTCCTGTGATATTCTTCATTATATTGTTTATGCTTAAATCTTCTTTGTTTTTTCTTATAAGATGTAGAAGGAGCTTCTATTTTCTCTATTCCAAAAGCTTCACAAAAACATCCTAATTCTATTCTAGTATTTTTCTTATCTTTCTTATATTTTTGTTGTAATTTTAATTCTGAGCATAAATTTAAACCTTCTTTCTTAATAAAAGCAAACAATTGTCCAAATGTTAATTCTTCAAAGGGTATATCTTCAAACCCTGTTTCACTCTTAAGTTTTTGAATAATTCTTTCTAGCAAATAATTTTGGTAATCCCATTATGAATCTTTCTTTCCAAAATGATGAATTACAATCTTGTCTTCTTAAAACTTGAGTTAAAAATACATCTTTATACCATCTATAATCTGTTAATATTGGACATCTTAAATTTGTTAACACAATTTTTGATGAATTAAATTCTTCTTTTGGATTTCCTATAAAATACATTGAAATTGTTACTATTAAATATTCACAAGCATCACTTCTTTCTGCGAATTCATTTTCTGTTCCTTCTATTAAAACTAAAGACTTATGATTTAAAATTTCATTCTTTGCTTCTAAACTTAATGAATTATCCCACCAGTTTTTGAGTTGACCTGTAAATCCTTGAACTATTAACATACATGCAGTTTCTTCAGCTTGATTATGTATTTTGTAGGCTGCTCTAGCCATACCCATTTCTTGAAGTGTATTCATAATTTCATATTCTGATTTTCCATCTATATTCCATTCTGTTATTGATAATCCATCATATTTATTTCTAGTAAATTGATTTCTTTCTTCAAATTGTATATCTATTGGAGTAGGTCTTCTGTAATAATTTTTAGTATTTTGATTTTTAAATTTCCTTCTTCTAAAAATTCTATTGACCTCATTATCATTATTTTGAAAATTATCAATAACCTTATTTATTTCTTTTATAGTATTATCATCTTCTGAACTATCTGTTTTTTGGGAATTATTTTCAGTTATATCATTTGAAATATCAGAATTATCACTTTCTTCCTCACTATTTTCATTTTCTTCTTTTATTGTTTCTAAACAATTTATATTTTTACTAGTAGATCCTATTTCAGATAATTTATTTGATATTTTTACTAATATATTATCAGTCTTTGGGCTAAAACTTACCTTTTGTTTTTCTAAGTTATTATCAATTTTAAAATATGGTTTTGCAATCTCATTAAAAGGTGTTTTTATCTTATCATTATCTAAAATCTTATTTGATATATGATCTACCTGATTAGCTATTGTGCTTAACATCTGATTTGAGAAATTATTTTGATGCATTAATCTATTAATATTATCATTATTATCATTTGCTACTTTGAAAGGATCAGCTATAATTTCTCCTTTAGTGGTTTGAATTTTTAGAGGTTGAAGAGGAGGATGAATACTACTAACAACATCATTATTTGTTAAAGTCCATTTTTTATATAAACTAGTATTTACTTCTATGGCTGGTTTTTTGAGAAAATCATTTATACCTTCTTTTGATAAAAATATAAGTAAAAATGTATAAAAGGGAATATTTGTTTTTAATTTTTTCATTTCTAAAATCCATTCTTCTTTTAATTTGGTTCTAATTTTCTTATCTAATTGTTTATACCAAATTCTTTTCTCCTTATGATAATCATCTTTCATTTCATTTTTGAAAAAATCTATCATTGGTTCAAATTCTTTTCCTGAAGTTATTACATTAATCATACTTTCAGTATTTGGTGAAGTAGGAGCAAAATTATTTTGAGTTGGTGAGTTTGAGGCTGAATAACTATGAGCTTCTGGAATTGGTGTAGTAAATCTATATCTATGATGTATATCAGATAAATTTGAAAATGATTGTCTTGCTCTAGATGATTCTGGTTTATCTTGATTAGGTCTTTCTCTTAGTGAATTAAATCTTATTATTATTCTGCCATCTTCTTGTTCTGTGATTTGACTAACATCTCTTCTTTCAATATTTCTTAAAGGTTGAGGTTCATTTATAATGAATTGATCTGGTATAGTTATTTCATTCCATTTTAATCTTTTTGGAGTAAAAATTGTAGGCTTTTCTGCATCTATTTCTAATAATATAGTTTCTTCTTTAGTAGTAGGTAATCTATTAAATCTTGGATTAATTTGAGAAGACATTAATCTAAAATAAACTCTATATATTATTGCAAAATTCTTACAATTTTTATGAAATTCATCACCTTGTAAATGAACATCTAAAATTAAAGAATCTAAAATCATTTGATCTGTTAAATCTACTGAAAAGTTTAGAGTACAATTAAAATATATTGGACCATTACATATATTTGTTTGAACTAAAGACATTAATGAACTTTGATATTTTTTGAGTCTTTTATCTCTTAAAGCTAAATATATTGGAGAATCTACTCCTATATGAACTAAGGGTTTAACTGCTACTTGTACTAATCCTATATGAATATATCTATAATTTCTTTTAATATATTTATTTATAGTACTTTGATTAAATAAAGGTATACTTTGAAAACCATTCTATTTCCTTAGCCCTTTCAAATTTCCTATTGGCTTCTTTTGATCTTGATTTTGATTATTAGATTGTTTTTTATGAAGTTTCTTTTTCTTATAACTTTTCCTATGATATTCTTCATTATGTTGTTTATGCTTAAATTTTCTTTGTTTTTTCTTATAAGATATAGAAGGAGCTTCTATTTTCTCTATACCAAAAGCTTCACAAAAACATCCTAATTCAATTCTAGTATTTTTCTTATCTTTCTTATATTTTTGTTGTAATTTTAATTCTGAGCATAAATTTAAACCTTCTTTCTTAATAAAAGCAAACAATTGTCCAAATGTTAATTCTTCAAAGGGTATATCTTCAAACCCTGTTTCACTCTTAAGTTTTTGAATAATTCTTTCAGCAAATAATTTTGGTAATCCCATTATGAATCTTTCTTTCCAAAATGAAGAATTACAATCTTGTCTTCTTAAAACTTGAGTTAAAAATACATCTTTATACCATCTATAATCTGTTAATATTGGACATCTTAAATTTGTTAACACAATTTTTGATGAATTAAATTCTTCTTTTGGATTTCCTATGAAATACATTGAAATTGTTACTATTAAATATTCACAAGCATCACTTCTTTCTGCGAATTCATTCTCTGTTCCTTCTATTAAAACTAAAGACTTATGATTTAAAATTTCATTCTTTGCTTCTAAACTTAATGAATTATCCCACCAGTTTTTGAGTTGACCTGTAAATCCTTGAACTATTAACATACATGCAGTTTCTTCAGCTTGATTATGTATTTTGTAGGCTGCTCTAGCCATTCCCATTTCTTGAAGTGTATTCATTATTTCATATTCTGATTTTCCATCTATATTCCATTCTGTTATTGATAATCCATCATATTTATTTCTAGTAAATTGATTTCTTTCTTCAAATTGTAAATCTATTGGAGTGGGTCTTCTATAATAATTCTTTGTATTTTGATTTTTATATCTTTTTCTTCTAAAAATTCTATTTACTTCATTATCACTATTTTGAAAATTATTAATTACCTTATTTATTTCTTTTATAGTATTATCTTCTTCTGAACTATCTGTTTGATTATTATTATTATTATTATCAGAAAAATTATTTGAAATATCAGAATTGTCACTTTCTTCACTACTATCTTCATTTTCTTCTTTTATTGTTTCTAAACAATTTATATTTTTACTAGTAGATCCTATTTCAGATAATTTATTTGATATTTTTACTAATATATTATCAGTTTTTGGACTAAAACTTACTTTTTGTTTTTCTAAATTATTATCAATTTTAAAATATGGTTTTGTAATTTCTTTAAAAGGTGTTTTTATCTTATCATTATCTAAAATCTTATTTGAGATATGATCTACTTGATTGGCTATTGTACTTAATATCTGGTTTGAAAAATTATTTTGATGCATAGTCTATTAATATTATCATTATTATCATTTGCTACATTGAAAGGATCAGCTATTATTTCTCCTTTAGAGGTTTGAATTTTTAGAGGTTGAAGAGGAGGATGAATACTACTAACAACATCATTATTTGTTAAAGTCCATTTTTTATATAAACTTGTATTTACTTCTATAGCTGGTTTTTTGAGAAAATCATTTATACCTTCTTTTGACAAAAATATGAGTAAAAATGTATAAAAAGGAATATTTGTTTTTAATTTTTTCATTTCTAAAATCCATTCTTCTTTTAATTTGGTTCTAATTTTCTTATCTAATTGTTTATACCAAATTCTTTTTTCTTTATGATAATCATCTTTCATTTCATTTTTGAAAAAATCTATCATAGGTTCAAATTCTTTTCCTGAAGTTATTACATTAATCATACTTTCAGTATTTGGTGAAGTAGGAGCAAAATTATTTTGAGTTGGAGAATTTGAGGCTGAATAACTATGAGCTTCTGGAATTGGTGTAGTAAATCTATATCTATGATGTATATCAGATAAATTTGAAAATGATTGTCTTGCTCTAGATGATTCTGGTTTATCTTGATTAGGTCTTTCTCTTAGTGAATTAAATCTTATTATTATTCTGCCATCTTCTTGTTCTGTGATTTGACTAACATCTCTTCTTTCAATATTTCTTAAAGGTTGAGGTTCATTTATGATGAATTGATCTGGTATAGTTATTTCATTCCATTTTAATCTTTTTGGAGTAAAAATTGTAGGCTTTTCTGCATCTATTTCTAATAATATAGTTTCTTCTTTAGTAGTAGGTAATCTATTAAATCTTGGATTAATTTGAGAAGACATTAATCTAAAATAAACTCTATATATTATTGCAAAATTCTTACAATTTTTATGAAATTCATCACCTTGTAAATGAACATCTAAAATTAAAGAATCTAAAATCATTTGATCTGTTAAATCTACTGAAAAGTTTGGAGTACAATTAAAATATATTGGACCATTACATATATTTGTTTGAACTAAAGACATTAATGAACTTTGATATTTTTTGAGTCTTTTATCTCTTAAAGCTAAATATATTGGAGAATCTACTCCTATATGAACTAAGGGTTTAACTGCTACTTGTACTAATCCTATATGAATATATCTATAATTTCTTTTAATATATTTATTTATAGTACTTTGATTAAATAAAGGTATACTTTGATATTCTTGATTAATACTTAGAGTTTCTTCATGTGTTTTAATAGAAAATGCAACTTTGAAATCTGTAGATCCTACTTTGTAAATATTTTCTATGTTTTCTTTTGGTATTGTCCAATTTGAATAATTTATAGGCATATGATATTCATTACTTCCAACAATATTCTGATATTTTGAGCTATTAGATCCTAGATCCAAAAGTTTTCTAAGTCTAATTGCCATATTTCTTAAGGTTTGTTCTAATCTTTTCTAGTTTTCTGTCCTAGGAGGGTCGTACGGGAACACTCTGCGTGGAACACCTCTATCCTGGGCTTACCAACCGACTTATGAGCTTACCAAGCGTAAATCCAAACCCCTATTTCAGGAAACTATGAAGATTCTAACAAAACTTATGAAAATATGATTCTTAAACTTATTAAACTCTTAAACCTTTGATCTGAATGGCTCTGATACCATTCTAGTGCGGAAGCGGAAGCCTTCTTTGATTTCTTTGATAAACACAGACTGGGCAATTACAAACTATTTGATAATTTGGAAGTCTATTGCAAATTGGACATTGGAAAGTTAATCTAGGTATTCTATCACAAAACCAACATGGTCTTCTAATCCTAAGATAAAATCTAGGTTTGAATGATAATGCCATGCATATGCATATGAAATTAAAACAATAAATAAACTTACAATTTTGAAAACAAATGAAGCAAAGGTCTGCTTCGTAGAAATCTTTAAATTCACAAACTTTGATTACAATCTTTGATGGAAATACAAGGAAGAATCTTGGAAGGAAATTTGAAAGGGCTAAGGAAATTTGAAAGGCTAAGAAAAGGCTCTCTCAACTCTCAAATGAGTTCTGAGATTACATTTGATAAAACATCTATATATACTAAAACCTGAATTTGAATTTGAGTAAAATTTCCAAAGATTTGAATTTCATTTGAATTGTCGGCAATTCTCATTGGTAGAGACTGTCGGCAACTTTTGACTGGACCACCTTGGCATTATCTTCTTGCAATCCATTTGAAAAAGTCTTTACCTTTTGAAAAAGTCTTTAATCACTTTATACTTTGTCTGCCACTTCTTCCACTTTTGACAATTTTGACAACCTTTTGAATAACTTTTGACATTTGCGTCCTTCTTTTTGACAATCTTTAATTGCTTTGGACATTTCATTATTCCACTTTTGAAAATCCTTTTGATTCTTTTGCTTTTCAAAAATCAAAAGGGTCTTGTGAGTCTTGTTCTTCTTGATCTTTTGCTGTATTTGAAGTTGATTCCTCTGAATTTGCTTTCTCTGATCTTTCCGCCATAAATTCAAAAAACTGACTTTGCAATTCTGGATACTTCTTGAGAGTTTCAAAAAGTATTTTGTCTTTGGCTGGCATATCTTTGTCATCTTTGGATACTTTTTCTTTTCCCTTTGAAGAGGGAGAAGTTTCACTTTGAAAACGGACTTTTTCACCTGTTTGTAAAAACTTTGTAATAGATTTTTCAGAACAAACACTTTGATCCATCTTTGACCACCATTTGATTCTAAAAGACCTAAACAATGAGTAAGGAACTGGCTCTTGAAGACACTTTTGGAAAAAGAAATCCCAGGCAAAGATCCATGGGACTTTAAACTCTGCATGGAATAACAGACTCTTTTGATAAGCTGGAGCAATGGAACTGGCAACAAAGACATCTAAACCTTTTTTGACAGTAGGAGGAAGGATTGATGAATCTGAACCTATCTTTTTGAACCATTCATAAAACCAAATTGGAAAATTCTTTGAAATGTCACTATGAAATGTTATGAACCAGGAATGATAGAAAGGACGAACATAAAGTACTCTGTACCATGCCATTCGATAGTCATGATAATTATATGAAGGAAGTTTGAACCTAACACTAAAAGATCTTTCTGGAGAATTTCCCCAATCAACTTGGGAAATGACATTTTTGATTATGATCTTTGAATAAAGGATTTCATTTTTGTCATCACACTTATGAGAAATCTCTATTGAATTTGAATCAACCAAAACTAACTCATAGAAAATTCTATCTTTTTTCACACTTTCTGCATCCCAATAAATTTTTTCTGGGAACTTTCTTTTGAGATATTCTTTGATGTCTTTTGGATATTCAAGATAAGGAGCCAAACAAATCTCCTCAAACCATCCTTTTGTTTCATATTTGAATTCTTCATCTTTTTTCTGCTGAAAAGGATAAGGAGCTATATTCTTTGGATCTGAACAATATTGAGAAGTTAAAACAGATTTGTATGGGAGTTCTGGAACATTTGAAAGTGGTCCAAAACGGTTTTGAAAAGGAGAGGGAGCTCTCATTTGGGGTCTAAGTTGAAGGGGTTTTTGAGGTGTTTGAGGTTGAGGCATTTGAGGATATCTCACTATCTCTTTGCTTTCTGGTATCTCATAATCTTTTGAGGAAAGCTTTTTGAAGGGTTCCATCTGTAAAGGGAATTTGTAATCAATTATTTCCTTGTAAAAATTCTCTTGTAAGAAAATCTGGCAAAGAATTATTTTCACCTTTGATAAATTCAATTTCAAAATCAAACACTGACAGTATAGCCTGCCATCTAGCAAAAATCTGTTTTGAAACTATATTTTGAACATCTTTTGTCAAAACTTCTTTTGCAGATTTGCAATCAATTCTTAAAAGAAACTTTTTATTGAAAAGATCATCTTGAAACTTTGAAATGCATAAAACAATTGATAAAATCTCTTTTTTGATTGTTGAATAATTTTTCTGGGGTCCAGACCAGACACCAGAATGAAATCTAATCAAACTTTCTTTTGAATGCAATTTTTGCTTAAGTATGCCTCCATATCCTATCTCAGATGCATCTGTCTCTACAATCATAAATGCATTTGGATTAGGTATTCCTAGACAAGGAAGAACTTTAATCTTATCTTTAATTTGTCTAACTATTTGAGTATGTTCACTAGTCCACTCTGGAGGATTCTTCTTAAGTCTATCAAAAAGAGGTTTGCATAATTTTCTAAGATCTGGAAAGAAATATGATATGTAATTTAAACATCCTAAAAATCTTTGAAGTTGGTTTTTATCTTTTATTTGATCTGGAAATTTCTCTGTAAAATTTATAGATCTATTTATTGGTTTGATTAACCCTTTATGTATATCATGACCTAGAAATCTTATTGATGTTTGAAAAAGCTTCATCTTTGATTCTGACAAAACTAAACCATTCTTTTTGATTATATAATACAAAGTATTTAAATGTTTAATATGTTGTTCTATATCATTTGAAAAAACTAATATATCATCAATGTATACTATTATGAAATAACTATAATTATTAAATATATCATTCATAATTCTTTGAAATTCTGAAGGTGCATTTTTGAGTCCAAAAGGCATCACATTCCATTCAAAATGCCCAAAAGGGACAGTAAAAGCTGTTTTATATCTATCTTTTTCTGCAATTTGAATTTGCCAAAATCCTGATTTTAAATCAAATTTTGAAAATATTTTTGCTGAATATAATCTATTAATTAAATCTCTTTTATTTGGAATAGGATATCTTATCCATTGCAAAACTTTGTTTAAAGGTTTATAATTAATAACTAATCTTGGTACACCTCTTTCTAATTCTGATTGTTTCACAACATAAAAAGCAGAACAACTCCATGGAGATTTTGATTTTCTTATTAATTTCTTTTCTAATAACATTTTTATTTCTTCTTTACAATGTTCTAAGAATTCTTGATTCATTTGAATTGGTCTTGCTTTAGTAGGTATATTTCTCTCTCTAAAATCTTTTTCATAAGGTAAATCAACTATATGATGTTTTCTTTCCCAAAAAGCATTTGGAATATTACTACATAAATCTTTTATAAATAAATCTTGAATTTCCTTAATTTTTTGTTTTATATTTAAATTCTGTAGTCTTTCTTCTATCCTTTCATATGTTATTTCTTCTTTTAAAAAATAAATTTGATTTCTTTTTCTTTCTATTAAATTAATTTGTCTAAATATTGAATTATTTTGAAGCATATTTATTTCTCTTTGTTTTATTGGATTAATAAAAGGAAAGGAAATCTTTCTACCATGTATATTAGTTTCTAAACCATTATTATCAACTTTGAAAGGGTATATTTGAGTTAAAAAGGGAGTTCCTAATATTACATCTTGACTTATATCTTTGACTAAAGTAAAAACATTTTTGAAACAATATCCATCACAGCATATATGAGCTTGGCTTAATTTATATCTAATATTTAAAGGTTTTGAATTTGCTGTATATAATTGTTCATTTGTTTTTTCATAATATATTGTAGGTATTAAACCTTCTCTTATCACATTATGATCTGCACCTGAATCAAATAAGGCTATTAAATCTAATTTAAATTTTCCAACAACTAATTTGATTTTTATATACCATTTTTGAAATTCTATTTTCTGAATTGAATTAATAAATTTATTATTATCTATTTCATCTTCTAAAGGTATCTTATCATCCTGTATATTACTTTGACTAGTACTTGGTAAATCTTTTTTATCTATCCAGTATTTCATTTCTAACTCTAAATCTTTTTGTTTTAATTCAAATATATCTTTTTGCATTTGATTAACTTGTTTCTTAAGAATATTAACTTCATTCTGTAAGTCTCTAGTAGTTATCTGTTTTATTATACTTTGACTTGGATATTTATCTAAAAGTTTTCCTAAGCTAAAATTTTCTTGTATTTGAGGTTTTTGCTTAGATTCTTCTTCTAGAATTAAATCTTTTAATTTATTTAAATATTCTTTTTTAATTTCATTATCTGGAATTTCTTGAATTAAATCAAATATTGCTTCTTTCTTATCTTTTGAAATAACATTAATATTACATAAACCATGACTACTTTGATTTGAATCTGAATTTTCTTCTTGCCGTTCTGATTCTTTATCTGATTCTGAATTATCTTGTAATTTATCTAATAAATTATTTAATTCATATCTTAATTCTCTAACTTTATTTTTCTTTTTCCAGCATCTATCTGCTGTATGTCCTGGTTTAATAGTATTTTGATTTAATAATATAAAAATTCCAGATAATGAAATTAAAATATAATCTTTGATTTAAGTATGCCTCCATATCCTATCTCAGATGCATCTGTCTCTACAATCATAAATGCATTTGGATTAGATATTCCTAGACAAGGAAGAACTTTAATCTTATCTTTAATTTGTCTAACTATTTGAGTATGTTCACTAGTCCACTCTGGAGGATTCTTCTTAAGTCTATCAAAAAGAGGTTTGCATAATTTTCTAAGATCTGGAAAGAAATCTGATATATAATTGAGACATCCTAAAAATCTTTGTAATTGATTTTTATCTTTTATTTGATCTGGAAATTTCTCAGTAAAATTTATTGATCTATTAATAGGTTTGATTAATCCTTTATGTATATCATGACCTAAAAATCTTATTGATGTTTGAAAAAGCTTCATCTTTGATTCGGATAAAACTAAACCATTTCTTTTGATTATATAATACAAAGTATTTAAATGTTTAATATGTTGTTCTATATCATTTGAAAAAACTAATATATCATCAATGTATACTATTATGAAATTACTATAATTATTAAATATATCATTCATAATTCTTTGAAATTCTGAAGGTGCATTTTTGAGTCCAAAAGGCATCACATTCCATTCAAAATGCCCAAAAGGAACTGTAAAGGCTGTTTTATATCTATCTTTCTCAGCAATTTGAATTTGCCAAAATCCTGATTTTAAATCAAATTTTGAAAATATTTTTGCTGAATATAATCTATTAATTAAATCTCTTTTATTTGGAATAGGATATCTTATCCATTGCAAAACTTTGTTTAAAGGTTTATAATTAATAACTAATCTTGGTACACCTCTTTCTAATTCTGATTGTTTCACAACATAAAAAGCAGAACAACTCCATGGAGATTTTGATTTTCTTATTAATTTCTTTTCTAATAACATTTTTATTTCTTCTTTACAATGTTCTAAGAATTCTTGATTCATTTGAATTGGTCTTGCTTTAGTAGGTATATTTCTCTCTCTAAAATCTTTTTCATAAGGTAAATCAACTATATGATGTTTTCTTTCCCAAAAAGCATTTGGAATATTACTACATAAATCTTTTATGAATAAATCTTGAATTTCCTTAATTTTTTGTTTTATATTTAAATTCTGTAATCTTTCTTCTATCCTTTCATATGTTATTTCTTCTTTTAAAAAATAAATTTGATTTCTTTTTCTTTCTATTAAATTAATTTGTCTAAATATTGAATTATTTTGAAGCATATTTATTTCTCTTTGTTTTATAGGATTTATGAAAGGAAAGGAAATCTTTCTACCATGTATATTAGTTTCTAAACCATTATTATCAACTTTGAAAGGGTATATTTGAGTTAAAAAGGGAGTTCCTAATATTACATCTTGACTTATATCTTTGACTAAAGTAAAAACATTTTTGAAACAATATCCATCACAACATATATGAGCTTGGCTTAATTTGTATCTAATATTTAAAGGTTTTGAATTTGCTGTATATAATTGTTCATTTGTTTTTTCATAATATATTGTAGGTATTAAACCTTCTCTTATCACATTATGATCTGCACCTGAATCAAATAAGGCTATTAAATCTAATTTAAATTTTCCAACAACTAATTTGATTTTTATATACCATTTTTGAAATTCTATTTTCTGAATTGAATTAATAAATTTATTATTATCTATTTCATCTTCTAAAGGTATCTTATCATCTTGTATATGTCTTTGACTAGTACTTGGTAAATCTTTTTTATCTATCCAGTATTTCATTTCTAACTCTAAATCTTTTTGTTTTAATTCAAATATATCTTTTTGCATTTGATTAACCTGTTTCTTAAGAATATTAACTTCATTCTGTAAGTCTCTAGTAGTTATCTGTTTTATTATACTTTGACTTGGATATTTATCTAAAAGTTTTCCTAAGCTAAAATTTTCTTGTATTTGGGGTTTTTGCTTAGACTCTTCTTCTAAAATTAAATCTTTTAATTTATTTAAATATTCTTTCTTAATCTCATTATCTGGAATTTCTTGAATTAAATCAAATATTGCTTCTTTCTTATCTTTTGAGATAACATTAATATTACATAAACCATGACTACTTTGATTTGAATCTGAATTTTCTTCTTGCCGTTCTGATTCTTTATCTGATTCTGAATTATCTTGTAATTTATCTAATAAATTATTTAATTCATATCTTAATTCTCTAACTTTATTTTTCTTTTTCCAGCATCTATCTGCTGTATGTCCTGGTTTTCCACAATTCCAACAATTTCCTATTGGCTTCTTTTGATCTTGATTTTGATTATTATTTTGCTTTTTATGAAATTTCTTTTTCTTATAACTTTTCCTTTGATATTCTTCATTATATTGTTTATGCTTAAATCTTCTTTGTTTTTTCTTATAAGATGTAGAAGGAGCTTCTATTTTCTCTATTCCAAAAGCTTCACAAAAACATCCTAATTCTATTCTAGTATTTTTCTTATCTTTCTTATATTTTTGTTGTAATTTTAATTCTGAGCATAAATTTAAACCTTCTTTCTTAATAAAAGCAAACAATTGTCCAAATGTTAATTCTTCAAAGGGTATATCTTCAAACCCTGTTTCACTCTTAAGTTTTTGAATAATTCTTTCAGCAAATAATTTTGGTAAACCCATTATGAATCTTTCTTTCCAAAATGATGAATTACAATCTTGTCTTCTTAAAACTTGAGTTAAAAATACATCTTTATACCATCTATAATCTGTTAATATTGGACATCTTAAATTTGTTAACACAATTTTTGATGAATTAAATTCTTCTTTTGGATTTCCTATAAAATACATTGAAATTGTTACTATTAAATATTCACAAGCATCACTTCTTTCTGCGAATTCATTCTCTGTTCCTTCTATTAAAACTAAAGACTTATGATTTAAAATTTCATTCTTTGCTTCTAAACTTAATGAATTATCCCACCAGTTTTTGAGTTGACCTGTAAATCCTTGAACTATTAACATACATGCAGTTTCTTCAGCTTGATTATGTATTTTGTAGGCTGCTCTAGCCATTCCCATTTCTTGAAGTGTATTCATTATTTCATATTCTGATTTTCCATCTATATTCCATTCTGTTATTGATAATCCATCATATTTATTTCTAGTAAATTGACTTCTTTCTTCAAATTGTAAATCTATTGGAGTGGGTCTTCTATAATAATTCTTTGTATTTTGATTTTTATATCTTTTTCTTCTAAAAATTCTATTTACTTCATTATCACTATTTTGAAAATTATCAATTACCTTATTTATTTCTTTTATAGTATTATCTTCTTCTGAACTATCTGTTTCATTATTATTATTATTATTATCAGAAAAATTATTTGAAATATCAGAATTGTCACTTTCTTCACTACTATCTTCATTTTCTTCTTTTATTGTTTCTAAACAATTTATATTTTTACCAAGTACAAGTCAAAGTAATATTCAAGAAGATAAAATACCTTTAGAAAATGAAATAGATAATAATAAATTTATTAATTCAATACAAAAAATAGAATTTCAAAAGTGGTATATAAAGATCAAATTAGTAGTTGGAAATTTCAAATTAGATTTAATTGCTTTATTTGACTCAGGTGCTGACCATAATGTTATAAGAGAAGGAATTATACCTACAATTTATTATGAAAAAACAAATGAACAATTATATACTGCAAATTCAAAACCTCTAAATATTAGATATAAATTAAGCCAAGCTCATATATGTTGTGATGGATATTGTTTCAAAAATGTTTTTACCTTAGTAAAAGATATAAGTCAAGATGTAATTTTAGGAACTCCATTTTTCACTCAAATTTACCCTTTTAAAGTAGATAATAATGGTTTAGAAACTAATATACATGGTAGAAAGATTTCATTTCCTTTCATTAATCCTGTTAAACAAAGAGAGATAAATATGCTTCAAAATAATTCAATCTTTAGGCAGATTAATTTAATAGAAAGAAAAAGAAATCAAATAAATTTTTTAAAAGAAGAAATAACATATGAAAAAATAGAGGAAAGATTACAAGATTCAAATATAAAACAAAAGATAAAAGAAATTCAAGATTTGTTTATAAAAGATTTATGTAGTAATATTCCTAATGCATTTTGGGAAAGAAAACAACACATGGTAGATTTACCTTATGAATCAAATTTCAATGATAGAAACATACCAACCAAGGCTAGACCAATTCAAATGAATCAAGAATTTTTAGAACATTGTAAGAAAGAAATAGAAATGTTATTGGAAAAGAAATTAATAAGAAAATCAAAATCTTCTTGGAGTTGTTCAGCTTTTTATGTGGTAAAACAAGCAGAATTAGAAAGAGGAGTACCAAGATTAGTTATAAATTACAAACCTTTAAACAAAGTTTTACAATGGATTAGATACCCAATACCTAATAAGAGAGATTTAATAAATAGATTACATTCTGCAAAAATATTTTCAAAATTTGATTTAAAATCAGGATTTTGGCAGATTCAAATTGCTGAAAAAGATAGATATAAAACAGCTTTTACTGTCCCTTTTGGACATTACGAATGGAATGTAATGCCTTTTGGTCTCAAAAATGCACCCTCAGAATTTCAAAGAATTATGAATGATATATTTAATAATTATAGTCATTTTATAATAGTTTATATTGATGATATATTAGTTTATTCAAATAATATTGAACAGCATATAAAACATTTAAATATTTTGTATTATATAATCAAAAAGAATGGTTTAGTTTTGTCTGAATCAAAAATGAAATTATTTCAAACTTCAATAAGATTCTTAGGCCATGATATATATAAAGGATTAATTAAACCCATAAATAGATCAATAAACTTTACTGAAAAATTTCCAGATCAGATAAAAGATAAAAATCAACTTCAAAGATTTTTAGGATGTCTTAATTATATATCAGATTTTTTCCCAGAGCTTAGGAAATTATGTAAGCCTCTGTTTGATAGACTTAAGAAGAATCCTCCTGAATGGTCTGTAGAACATACTCAAATAGTTAGACAAATCAAAGATAAGATCAAAGTCCTTCCGTGTCTAGGAATTCCACATCCAAATGCATTCATGATAGTTGAAACAGATGCATCAGATTTAGGATATGGAGGAATACTAAAACAAAGATTACATTCAAAAGAAAATTTGATTAGATTTCATTCTGGTGTTTGGTCAGGACCCCAGAAAAATTATTCAACAATCAAAAAAGAGATTTTATCAATTGTTTTATGTATTTCAAAGTTTCAAGATGATCTTTTAATAAAAATTTTCTTTTAAGAATAGATTGCAAGTCTGCAAAAGAAGTTTTAACCAAAGATGTTCAAAATATTGTTTCAAAACAAATTTTTGCTAGATGGCAGGCTATTTTGTCTGTATTTGATTTTGAAATTGAATTCATCAAAGGAGAAAATAATTCTTTACCAGATTTTCTTACAAGAGAATTTTTACAAGGACATAATTGATTACAAATTTCTTTTCAGATGGAACCCTTCAAAAACCTCTCATCCAAAGATTACGAAATCCCTGAATCCAAAGAAATAGTAAGATATCCTCCTACACCTCAAAAGGCTATTCAGCCTGTCAGACCCCCCTTTCAAAACAGATTTACACCTCTCTCAAATTATTCAAATTTTCCAGAGCTACCCTATAAGTCAGTCCTTGCAGCTCCAAATTGCTCAGATCCCAAAAATATCACTCCTTACCCAAACCACAGGAAAAACAATGATGATGAATCCAAATATATTTCAAAAGGATGGTATGAGGAGATTTGTTTGGCTCCTTACCTTGAGTACCCGAAAGATATCAAAGATTACTTGAGAAGAAAATTTCCTGATAATGTTTATTGGGATGCAGAGTGTTCAAAGAAAGATAGAATCTTTTATGAGTTAATCTTGGTAGATTCAAATTCTATTGATATTTCCCATAAAAAAGATGATAAAAATGAGATTGTTTATTCAAAGATCATAATTAAAAATGTCATTTCCCAAGTAGAATGGGGAAATTCTTTAGAAAAACCCTTTTCTGTTAGATTCAAACTTCCTTCATATAACTACCATGACTATCGAATGGCATGGTATAGAGTCTTATATGTTCGTCCTTTTTCACATTCTTGGTTCATAACCTTTCACAATGATATTTCAAAGAATTTTCCTATTTGGTTTTATGAGTGGTTCAAAAAGATAGGATCAGATTCTTCAATTCTCCCTCAAACTATCAAAAAAGGTCTAGAAGTCTTTGTTGCAAGTTCTGTTGCCCCAGCCTATCAAAAAAGTCTATTGTTTCATTCAGAGTTCAAAGTCCCATGGATCTTTGCCTGGGATTTTTTCCTTCAAAAATGTATGCAAGAACCTGTCCCTTACTCCTTGTTTAGGTCTTTTAGGATTAAGTGGTGGTCCAAATTTGATCAAAGCATTTGTTCAGAAAAATCAATTACAAAATTTCTTCAAACAGGAGAAAAGACCAGATATCAAAATGAAGCTTCCCCTTCACCAAAGGGAAAGGAAAGAATCAAAGATGACAGAGATTTAACAGCCAAAGATAAGATTTTATTTGAGACCTTCAAAAAGTATCCAGATTTGCAGAATGAATTTTTTGAATTTATGGCTCAAAGAACAGAAAAAGCAAATTCAGAGGAATCGACATCAAATAAACCAGCAGAGGATCAAGATGAACAAGACCCTTTTGATTTCTAAAAGAGATAAGGATCAAAAGGATTTTTCAAATTGGAATGAAGAAGATTTTTCAAAATGGTATGATGAAGTGTCCAAAGCAATCAAAGATAGTCAAAAGGTACGTCTCAGATGTCAAAAGATGCTGTCAAGATTATCAGAAATAGCAGACAAAGACAAAAGTGATTGAAGAAAATTTCAAAAGGTTACAAGAAGATAATGGAAAAGTGGTCCAATCAGAAGATAATGGAAAAGTGGTCTAATCAAAAGCTGCCGACAGTCTTAACCAATGAGGATTGCCGACAATTCAAATTAAATTCAAATGCTTTCAAATTCAGTTGTAATTCAAATTCAGTTTTTAGTATAAATAGATGTTTGTATCAAAGGAAGAGGCAGAACTGATTCTAGCCATTTAGCCAATTCCTTAGCCTTTCTACCCTTCACTTTGTAATCAAATTTCCTTCAAGATTGTAATCTTCAAAGTTTGTTTAATCAAAGATTTCTACCAAGCAGACCTTTGCTTGAATTTGTTTTCAAACTGTAAGTTTATTTTCTGTTTTATATATTTTCATGGCATTATCATATAGACCTAGGTTTTCCATTAGAATTAGAATTCCATGTTGGTTTTGTGATAGAATCCCTAGATTAACTGTCCAATGTCCAATTTGTTATAGATTACCAAACTATCAAATTATTTGCAACTGCCCTATCTGTGTTAATCAAAGAAGACTTCCGCAATAGAATGGTATCAGAGCCATCAAAGAAGGAGAGAATATTTTATATTTATAATTAGATCATAGATTTAAGAATTTATAATTAGATCATAGATTTAAGAATTTTTTAAGTTTAAGATTCATATTTTCATAAGTTTTGTTAGAATCTTCATAGTTCTCTGTATTAGGGGTTTGGACTTTACGTTGGTAAGCTTGTAAGTCGGTTGGTAAGCCCAGGTTAGAGGTGTTCCACGCATAGTGTTCCCGTACGACCCTCCTGAGACAGAAAGCTAGAAAAGATTAGAACAAACCTTAAGAAATATGGCGATTAGACTTAGAAAATTGTTGAATCCAGGATCTAGTAGTTCAAATTACCAGAACATAGTGCAAAGTAATGAATACCATATGCCTATTAATTATTCAAATTGGACAATACCTAAAGAAAATATAGAAAATATTTATAACGTAGGAACTATTGACTTTAAAATTGCTTTTTCAATCAAAACTCATGAAGAAACATTAAGTATTAATCAAGAATCTCAAAGTATAGCTTTATTAAATAAGAATACTATAAATAAATATATCAAAAAAGGTTATAGATATATTCATATAGGACTAGTACAAATAGCAGTAAAACCTCTAGTTCATGTAGGAGTAGATTCACCTATATATTTAGCATTAAGGGATAAAAGATGTAAAAAATATCAAAGTTCATTAATGTCTTTAGTTCAAACAAATATATGTAATGGTCCCATATATTTTAATTGTACTCCAAACTTTTCTGTAGATTTAACTGATCAAATGATTTTAGATTCTCTAATATTGGATGTTCATTTACAAGGGGATGAATTTCATAAAAATTGTAAAAATTTTGCAATAATATATAGAGTATATTTTAGATTAATGTCTTCTCAAATTAATCCCAGATTTAATAGACTACCTACATCCAAAGAAGAAACAATATTGTTAGAAATAGATGCAGAGAAACCTACAATTTTTACACCTAAAAGATTAAAATGGAATGAAATTACAATACCTGATCAATTCATCATAAATGAACCACAACCCTTAAGAAATATAGAAAGAAGAGATGTTAGTCAAATAACAGAACAAGAAGATGGAAGAATTATTATAAGATTTAATTCACTAAGAGAAAGACCTAATCAAGATAAACCAGAATCTTCTAGATCAAGACAATCTTTTTTAAACTTTTCTGATATACATCAAAGATATAGATTTACTACACCAATTCCAGAAGCTCATAGTTATTCTGCCTCAAATTCACCATTCCACTTTTAATATTTTCAGGTTCGGCATATGATGACGTGGACGTGTAGCGAGATGAACTGTCTTTCCCATCACTCCTGTAATGTTACAATACCAAAATAATATTTACTTTAAAAATAATGTCATATTTTGGATATGCAAATTATGGTAGATGATGGTCCTAGACTTATATTTTGGTATAATATGTTTGTTCTATTATGTCATCTCATGTAAGAGTTTGTTGAACGTTTAACCTAGAAATGTGGGTAAAACACGAGTTTTAGAAATAATTGTTTTATGTTTTAACGACCACAACAATCTTTTTTACGCTAATATATATATATATATATATTTTTTTTTTTTTTGCATCAGATCATGTAGATCTTATAAAAAATAGATGAAAAGTTCCATTGTTGAAAATTTTGAAAATTTCATAAGGGTAAATTAGGAATTTTGGGGAATGGAGTGTAATTTCCTTGGTTCACTGACCACAACAAACTGGTTTACTCTTATGTATATTCTGTTTGCAGCATATCAAGTCGATCTTTTGGAAAACGGATGAGAAGTTCCGTTGTTGAAAATATTCAAAATTCCACGGGGGTAAATTGGCAATTTTGGTGAATTGTTTGCAATTTTCTTGGCTTTACTGACCACAACAATCTTGTTTACTCTCATACATATTGGTTGGCAGCATATCTAGTCGATCTAATGGAAAACAAATGAAAAATTCCGCTGTTGAAATTTTTTAAAATTCCATAGTGATAAATTGGGAATTTTGTGGAATCGTGTGCAATTTTTCGGGGCTTTAAGGTCCACAATAATCTTGTTTTCTCTAATATTTATTGTTTTTGCATCATATCATGTACATCTTATGAAAAACAGATGAAAAGTTGCGTTGTTGAAATTTTTCAAATTTCTATAAGGGTAAATTAGGAATTTTTGGGAATCGTGTGCAATTTCATGGGCTTTATTGACCATAACAATCTTGTTTACTCTCATAGATATTGATTAGGAAGAATATCAAGTCAATCTAATTGAAAACATATGAAAAATTGCGCTGTTTAAAATTTTTAAAATTATATAGGGTCAAATTATTGTTTTTTGGGGAATCGTGTGTAATATTCTAGGGCTTTAATGACCCTAAAAACATTTGTTTACTTTGATATATATTTTTGTAGCAGCATACCAAGTCGATCTAATGAAAACTGGTAAAAATTTTCAAAACTCATTGGGGTAGAATATGGTTTTTAGGGAATCTTGTGCAATTTCTGGGGCTATAATGACCATAACAATCCTGTTCATTTTAATATATATTGTTTTAGCAGCATATTATGTGTGTCAAATTGGAAAACGGATGAAATGCTCCGCTGTCGTACACTTGTTTGAAAATTGTTTAGTCTCATACATATTGGTTGGCAGCATATCTAGTCGATCTGATGGAAAACAAATGAAAAATTCCGCTGTTGAAATTTTTTAAAATTCCATAGTGATAAATTGGGAATTTTGTGGAATCGTGTGCAATTTTTTGGTACTTTATGGTCCACAATAATCTTGTTTTCTCTAATATTTATTGTTTTTGCATCATACCATGTTGATCTTATGAAAAACAGATGAAAAGTTGCGTTGTTGAAAATTTTCAAATTTCTATAAGGGTAAATTAGGAATTTTTGGGAATCGTGTGCAATTTCATGGGCTTTATTGACCATAACAATCTTGTTTACTCTCATAGATATTGTTTAGGAAGAATATCAAGTCAATCTAATTGAAAACATATGAAAAATTGCGCTGTTGAAATTTTTTAAAATTATATAGGGTTAAATTAAGGTTTTTTGGGGAATCGTGTGTAATATTCTAGGGCTTTAATGACCCAAAACAAACTTGTTTACTTTGATATATATTTTTGTAGCAGCATACCAAGTCGATCTAATGAAAACAGGTAAAAATTTTAAAAACTCATTAGGGTAGAATATGGTTTTTAGGGAATCTTGTGCAATTTCTGGGGCTATAATGACCATAACAATCCTGTTCATTTTAATATATATTGTTTTAGCAGCATATTATGTGTGTCAAATTGGAAAACGGATGAAATGCTCCACTATCGAAAACTTTTAAAATTCCGAAGCGGTAAATCATGAATTTTGAGGAATCGTGTGTTATTTTTCCAGGCTTTCAGGACCACAAGAAACTTGTTTTCTCTAAGATTTATTGTTTTTGCATCATATCATATAGATCGTACGAAAAACGTATGGGAAGTTTCGTTGTTGAAAATTTTCAAAACACATTTGGGGTAAATTAGGAATTTTGGGGAGTCGTTTGCAATTTCTAGGGCTTTAATGACCAAAACAATATTGTTTACTCTCATATATATTGTTTTGGCAGCATATCAAGTGAAATATTATGGAAAACATATGAAAAATCCGGCTGTTGACAATTTCTAAATTTGATAGGGGTAAATTGGGAATTTTGGGGAATCGTGTGCAATTTTTCGGGGCTTTAAGATCCACAAGAATCTTGTTTACTCTAATATTTATTGTTTTGGATCACATCATGTAATCTTATGAAAAACAGAAGAAAATTTCCGTTGTTAAAAATTTACAAAATTCCATAAGGGTAAATTAAAAGTTTCGTGGAATTGTGTGCAATTTCCGGGACTTTACTGAACACAACAATCTGGTTTACTCTTATGTATATTGTGTTTGCAGCATATCAAGTCGATCTTTTGGAAAACGGATGAGAAGTTCCGTTGTTGAAAATATTCAAAATTCCACAGGGGTAAATTGGCAATTTTGGTGAATTGTTTGCAATTTTCTTGGCTTTACTGACCACAACAATCTTATTTAGTCTCATACATATTGGTTGGCAGCATATCTAGTCGATCTAATGGAAAACAAATGAAAAATTCCACTGTTGAAATTTTTTTAAAATTCCATAGTGATAAATTGGGAATTTTGTGGAATCGTATGCAATTTTTCAGGGCTTTAAGGTCCACAATAATCTTGTTTTCTCTAATATTTATTGTTTTTGCGTCATATCATGTACATCTTATGAAAAACAGATGAAAATTTTCAAATTTCTATAAGGGTAAATTAGGAATTTTTGGGAATCGTGTGCAATTTCGTGGGCTTTATTGACCATAACAATCTTGTTTACTCTCATAGATATTGATTAGGAAGAATATCAAGTCAATATAATTGAAAACATATGAAAAATTCCGCTGTTGAAATTTTTTAAAATTACATAGGGTTCAATTAGGGTTTTTTGGGGAATCGTGTGTAATATTCTAGGGCTTTAATGACCCAAAAAACACTTGTTTACTTTGATATATATTTTTGTAGCAGCATACCAAGTCGATCTAATGAAAACAGGTAAAAATTTTAAAAACTCATTAGGGTAGAATATGGTTTTTAGGGAATCTTGTGCAATTTCTGGGGCTATAATGACCATAACAATCCTGTTCATTTTAATATATATTGTTTTAGCAGCATATTATGTGTGTCAAATTGGAAAACGGATGAAATGCTCCACTATCGAAAACTTTTAAAATTCCGAAGCGGTAAATCATGAATTTTGAGGAATCGTGTGTTATTTTTCCAGGCTTTCAGGACCACAAGAAACTTGTTTTCTCTAATATTTATTGTTTTTGCATCATATCATGTAGATCGTACGAAAAACGTATGGGAAGTTCCGTTGTTGAAAATTTTCAAAACACAATACGTGTAAATTAGGAATTTTGGGGAGTCGTTTGCAATTTCTAAAGCTTTAATGACCGAAACAATCTTGTTTACTCTCATATATATTGTTTTGGCAGCATATCAGGTTAAATATTATGGAAAACATATGAAAACTCCGGCTGTTGACAATTTCTAAATTTGATAGGGGTAAATTGGGAATTTTGGGGAATCGTGTGCAATTTTTTGGGGCTTTAAGATCCACAAGAATCTTGTTTACTCTAATATTTATTGTTTTGCATCACATCATGTAATCTTATGAAAAACAGAAGAAAATTTCCGTTGTTAAAAATTTACGAAATTCCATAAGGGTAAATTAAAAGTTTCGTGGAATTGTGTGCAATTTTCGGGACTTTACTGAACACAACAATCTTGCTTACTCTCATACATAATGTGTTGGAAGCATATCAAGTTGATCTAATTGAAAACTGATGAAAAGTTCTTGTTGAAAATTTTCAAAATTCAATAGGGGTAAATTGGGAATTTTGGGAAATCGTGTGTAATTTTTCAGGGATTTAACGACCACAACATTTTTTGTTACTCTAATATATATATATATATATATATATTTTGCATCAGATCATGTAGATCTTATAAAAAATAGATGAAAAGTTTTGTTGTTGAAAATTTTCAAAATTTCATAAGGGTAAATTAGGAATTTGGGGAATGGACTGTAATTTCCTCGGTTCACTGACCACAACAATCTGCTTTACTCTTATGTATATTGTGTTTGCAGCATATCAAGTCGATCTTTTGGAAAACGGATCAGAAGTTCCGTTGTTGAAAATATTCAAAATTCCACAGGGGTAAATTGGCAATTTTGGTGAATTGTTTGCAATTTTCTTGGCTTTACTGACCACAACAATCTTGTTTACTCTCATACATATTGGTTGGCAGCATATCTAGTCGATCTAATGGAAAACAAATGAAAAATTCCGCTGTTGAAATTTTTTTAAACTTCATAGTGATAAATTGGGAATTTTGTGGAATCGTGTGCAATTTTTCGGGGATTTAAGGTCCACAGTAATCTTGTTTTCTCTAATATTTATTGTTTTTGCATCATATCATGTACATCTTATGAAAAACAGATGAAAAGTTGTGTTGTTGAAAATTTTCAAATTTCTATAAGGGTAAATTAGGATATTTTTGGGAATCGTGTGCAATTTCATGGGCTTTATTGACCATAACAATCTTGTTTACTCTCATAGATATTGTTTAGGAAGAATATCAAGTCAATCTAATTGAAAACATATGAAAAATTGCGCTGTTGAAAATTTTTAAAATTATATAGGGTTAAATTAGGGTTTTTTGGGGAATCGTGTGTAATATTCTAGGGCTTTAATAACCCAAAAAACACTTGTTTACTTTGATATATATTTTTGTAGCAGCATACCAAGTCGATCTCATGAAAACTGGTAAAAAATTAAAAACTCATTGGGGTAGAATACGATTTTTAGGAATCTTGTGCAATTTCTGGGGCTATAATGACCATAACAATCCAGTTTATTTTAATAAATATTGTTATAACAGCATATTATGTGTCTCAAATTGGAAACGGATGAAATGCTCCGCTGTCGAAAACTTTCAAAATTTCGAAGGGGTAAATTGGGAATTTTGAGTAATCGTGTGTTATTTTTCCAGGCTTTCAGGACCACAAGAAACTTGTTTTCTCTAATATTTATTGTGTTTGCATCATATCATGTAGATCGTATGAAAAACGTATGAGAAGTTCCGTTGTTGAAAATTTTCAAAACACAATAGGGGTAAATTAGGAATTTTGGGGAGTCGTGTGCAATTTCTAGAGCTTTAATGACCGAAACAATCTTGTTTACTCTCATATATATTGTTTTGGCAGCATATCAAGTGAAATATTATGGAAAACATATGAAAAATCCGGCTGTTGACAATTTCTAAATTTGATAGGGGTAAAATTGGGAATTTTGGGGAATCGTGTGCAATTTTTCGGGGCTTTAAGATCCACAAGAATCTTGTTTACTCTAATATTTATTGTTTTGCATCACATCATGTAATCTTATGAAAAACAGAAGAAAATTTCCGTTGTTAAAAATTTACAAAATTCCATAAGGGTAAATTAAAAGTTTCGTGGAATTGTCTGCAATTTCCGGGACTTTACTGAACACAACAATCTTGCTTACTCTCATACATATTGTGTTGAAGCATATCAAGTTGATCTAATTGAAAACTGATGAAAAGTTCTATTTGAAAATTTTCAAAATTCAATAGGGGTAAATTGGGAATTTTGGGAAATCGTGTGCAATTTTTCGGGGCTTTAACGACCACAACAATTTTTGTTACTCTAATATATATATATATATATATATATTGCATCAGATCATGTAGATCTTATAAAAAATAGAAGAAAAGTTCCGTTGTTGAAAGTTTTCAAAATTTCATAAGGGTAAATTAGGAATTTTGGGGAACGGACTGTAATTTCCTCGGTTTACTGACCACAACAATCTGGTTTGCTCTTATGTATATTGTGTTTGCAGCATATCAATTGATCTTTTGGAAAACGGATGAGAAGTTCTGTTGTTGAAAATATTCAAAATTCCACAGGGGTAAATTGGCAATTTTGGTGAATTGCTTGCAATTTTCTTGGCTTTACTGACCACAACCATCTTGTTTACTCTCATACATATTGGTTGGCAGCATATCTAGTCGATCTAATGGAAAACAAATGAAAAATTCCGCTGTTGAAATTTTTTTAAACTTCATAGTGATAAATTGGGAATTTTGTGGAATCGTGTGCAATTTTTCGGGGATTTAAGGTCCACAGTAATCTTGTTTTCTCTAATATTTATTGTTTTTGCATCATATCATGTACATCTTATGAAAAACAGATGAAAGGTTGCGTTGTTGAAATTTTTCAAATTTCTATAAGGGTAAATTAGGAATTTTTGGGAATCTTGTGCAATTTCATGGGCTTTATTGACCACAACAATCTTGTTTACTCTCATAGATATTGTTTAGGAAGAATATCAAGTCAATCTAATTGAAATTGAAAATTTTTAAAATTATATAGGGTTAAATTAGGGTTTTTTGGGGAATCGTGTGTAATATTCTAGGGCTTTAATGACCCAAAACAAACTTGTTTACTTTGATATATATTTTTGTAGCAGCATACCAAGTAGATCTAATGAAAACTGGTAAAAATTTTAAAAACTCATTGGGTAGAATATGGGTTTTAGGGAATCCTGTGCAATTTCTGGGGCTATAATGACCATAACAATCCTGTTTATTTTAATATATATTGTTTTAGCAGCATATTATGTGTATCAAATTGGAAAACGGATGAAATGCTCCGCTGTCGTAAACTTTCAAAATTCCGAAGGGGTAAATTGGGAATTTTGAGGAATCGTGTGTTATTTTTCCAGGCTTTCAGGACCACAAGAAACTTGTTTTCTCTAATATTTATTGTGTTTGCATCATATCATGTAGATCGTATGAAAAACGTATGGGAAGTTCCGTTGTTGAAAATTTTCAAAACACAATAGGGGTAAATTAGGAATTTTGGGGAGTCGTGTGCAATTTCTAAAGCTTTAATGACCGAAACAATCTTGTTTACTCTCATATATATTGTTTTGGCAGCATATCAAGTTAAATATTATGGAAAACATATGAAAAATCCGGCTGTTGACAATTTCTAAATTTGATAGGGGTAAATTGGGAATTTTGGGGAATCGTGTGCAATTTTTCGGGGCTTTAAGATCCACAAGAACCTTGTTTACTCTAATATTTATTGTTTTGCATCACATCATGTAATCTTATGAAAAACAGAAGAAAATTTCCGTTGTTAAAAATTTACAAAATTCCATAAGGGTAAATTAAAAGTTTCTTGGAATTGTCTGCAATTTCCGGGACTTTACTGAACACAACAATCTTGCTTACTCTCATACATATTGTGTTGGAAGCATATCAAGTTGATCAGATTGAAAACTGATGAAAAGTTCTTGTTGAAAATTTTCAAAATTCAATAGGGGTAAATTGGGAATTTTGGGAAATCGTGTGCAATTTTTCGGTGCTTTAACGACCACAACAATTTTTGTTACTCTAATATATATATATATATAGATCTAATATAATATTCTGCATCAGATCATGTAGATCTTATAAAAAATAAATGAAAAGTTCCGTTGTTGAAAATTTTCAAAATTTCATAAGGGTAAATTAGGAATTTTGGGGAACGGACTGTAATTTCCTCGGTTTACTGACCACAACAATCTGGTTTACTCTTATGTATATTGTGTTTGCAGCATATCAAGTCGATCTTTTGGAAAACGGATGAGAAGTTCCGTTGTTGAAAATATTCAAAATTCCACAGGGGTAAATTGGCAATTTTGGTGAATTGTTTGCAATTTTCTTGGCTTTACTGACCACAACAATCTTGTTTAGTCTCATACATATTGGTTGGCAGCATATCTAGTCGATCTAATGGAAAACAAATGAAAAATTCCGCTGTTGAAATTTTTTAAAATTCCATAGTGATAAATTGGGAATTTTGTGGAATCGTGTGCAATTTTTCGGGGCTTTAAGGTCCACAATAATCTTGTTTTCTCTAATATTTATTGTTTTTGCATCATATCATGTACATCTTATGAAAAACAGATGAAAAGTTGTGTTGTTGAAAATTTTCAAATTTCTATAAGGGTAAATTAGGAATTTTTGGGAATCATGTGCAATTTCATGGGCTTTATTGACCATAACAATCTTGTTTACTCTCATAGATATTGTTTAGGAAGAATATCAAGTCAATCTAATTGAAAACATATGAAAAATTGCGCTGTTGAAAATTTTTAAAATTATATAGTGTTAAATTAGGGTTTTTTGGGGAATCGTGTGTAATATTCTAGGGCTTTAATGACCCAAAAAAAACTTGTTTACTTTGATATATATTTTTGTAGCAGCATACCAAGTCGATCTAATGAAAACTGGTAAAAAATTAAAAACTCATTGGGGTAGAATATGATTTTTAGGGAATCTTGTGCAATTTCTGGGGCTATAATGACCATAAACAATCCTAGTTTATTTTAATATATATTGTTTTAGCAGCATATTATGTGTATCAAATGGAAAACGGATGAAATGCTCCGCTGTCGAAAACTTTCAAAATTCTGAAGGGGTAAATTGGAATTTTAAGGAATCGTGTGTATTTTCCAGGCTTTCAGGACCACAAGAAACTTGTTTTCTCTAATATTTATTGTGTTTGCATCATATCATGTAGATCGTACGAAAAACGTATGGGAAGTTCCGTTGTTGAAAATTTTCAAAACACAATAGGGGTAAATTAGAATTTTGGGGAGTCGTGTGCAATTTCTAGAGCTTTAATGACCGAACAATCTTGTTTACTCTCATATATATTGTTTTGGCAGCATATCAAGTTAAATATTATGGAAAACATATGAAAAATCCGGCTGTTGACAATTTCTAAATTTGATAGGGGTAAATTGTGAATTTTGGGGAATCATGTGCAATTTTTCGGGCTTTAAGATCCACAAGAATCTTGTTTACTCTAATATTTATTGTTTTGCATCACATCATGTAATCTTATGAAAAACACAAGAAGAAAATTTCCGTTGTTAAAAATTTACAAAAATTCCATAAGGGTAAATTAAAAGTTTCGTGGAATTGTCTGCAATTTCCGGACTTACCAAAAATTCGTGGAAACGTTTTAAAGTTGATTCAAATTGGACAATACCAAAAGAAAACATAGAAAATATTTACAAAGTAGGAACTACAGATTTCAAAGTTGCTTTTCTATTAAAACACATGAAGAAACTTTAAGTATTAATCAAGAATATCAAAGTATACCTTTATTTAATCAAAGTACTATAAATAAATATATTAAAAGAAATTATAGATATACATATAGGATTAGTACAAGTAGCAGTTAAACCCTTAGTTCATATAGGAGTAGATTCTCCAATATTTAGCTTTAAGAGATAAAAGACTCAAAAAATATCAAAGTTCATTAATGTCTTTAGTTCAAACAAATATATGTAATGGTCCAATATATTTTAATTGTACTCCAAACTTTTCAGTAGATTAACAGATCAAATGATTTTAGATTCTTTAATTTTAGATGTTCATTTACAGGGTGATGAATTTCATAAAAATTGTAAGAATTTTGCAGTAATATATAGATTAATGTCTTCTCAAATTAATCCAAGATTTAATAGATTACCTACTACTAAGG
>VALJ01000078.1:0-68352 GCA_005771605.1 Scutellaria baicalensis
TAGAGTGCATCACCGATACAAGTCTCCAATTTTCAAGATCATTCGTGGCTTGGTGTCACACACTGCTTTGCATAAGATATTTCAGGAGATGGATGGGGTTAACACGGCCGGCATAGATTCTTTGTTGTGTGGTTGTGTCTTGAGAAAGACATGTGGTCTTCCTTGTGCCCATGAACTTGCTGAACTCATCCGTGTGGGTGAACCTATTCCTCTTAAGAGCTTGGACAAGTTTTGGAGGAAATTGGACTGTGAGCCATGCAAATGCGACGACAGTAATAAGACACAGATCTCCGTGCACGGTGGACTGAGACGGTGGTAAATGTGAGTGGAATGTTTGATGACGCGAATGAGGAGAGGAGGCTATTGCTATTGAAGAGATTGCAAGAGATTAAAAACGTGAAACCTCCTCATTGCTTGAGCCCGAGGTTCACACACGTCTTCGTGGTCGTCCTAGCAAGGAAAAGACACGTTTTGAAAAGTCAACCAAACGCGAGAAAAGTTCATTTGAATACGTTGAGTCCTTGAGGGATAGTCATTCCCCACCACATCAACCGGTTCGAAAGTGGTGCTCCACTGATTAAAAGGCAAAAACAATGTTATTCGACGTTCTGCACGTCAAACCATCGATCTACCTTTCCTAGACTTAGTGCCCAACCGTTTGCGACCCTTTGTTGCCAACACGGTAAATGTCAAGGGCGATGGTCATTGCGGTTTTCGTTGCATTGCTCATGCTCTTGGTTTGGGCGAGGATTCGTGGCCGCAAGGTAAGGAATATCTCATTCAAGAGCTGGAGAACAATCGTGAATTGTATGCCAGGGTTTGGTATGGTTGCATGAATACGGTTGATGAAATCCTTAGATCGTTGAAGTGTTTCCACTCAGAGGTGTGGGATAGATCGTTCTGGTTCACTTTCCCCGAGTGTTATTATCTTGCTGCTTCTGCGTATAACGTCGCCATAGTACACATGTCACCTCAAATGACTGTACTATTTTTACCACTTAGATCACAAGTGTCGGTCAACCCACGGCTCATGTGTATGGCACTCATTGGGGACAATCACTTCATACGGGTAAACTCATTCCACTCTAATATTTTGTGTATAGATCATCGACATTCAATACTAAAATTGTTCCTACTTGACATATGTTCTTATGAAGGTTGAACTTGTTGATGGTGCACCGCTTCCACCTATTATAAATATGTGGTTTGCGTGTCGGGATCCATCTGCAGTGGGTTGGGGTGTGGTCTTCCAACAACAAATTGCTCGGTATAGCGAGATAGTTGCAAGTGAAAGCAGCTCCCTTGGTGTGGATACGATTAGTTTAGATGATTAGTGATGTATTCGAATGCTTTGAATGGAATCACTTTTTTCAAGTGTAACTATTAGATCTAGTCCATGTATAATTCTTAGTTGTATTAAGAGTTTAGATTATTACTGTTATATTGATGTCTTCGGAAAAAACTTACGGTTCAAAATAGTTAAAAAATGTATGTCAACACGGTTCGGCCACAACGGCCGAAATCCCTTCCAATCTGTCGGCCACCATGCGCGACGTCTCTGCAAGACGACGGCCACGGCGGCCGAACACCTTGTTCAATGTTCGGTCGTTCTGGCCGAATATCCTGTGTGAGTGTCGGCTATCCTGGCCGCACGTTGTGCTTGGAGTTCGGTCGGTGGCCGAACCGATGGCATGTTGGTTCACTTCTATACGATATTGACATTTGGTATACGATAGTTTTCATTCGAAAATTTAAGTGCAACATAATTTGGACTTGTTAAAAATACGGTTCCACTTAATATTGTGAAGAACGCAACTTTGGATTACGCCAAAAACAATAGATTAACAAATTGACCCAACATGTAGCAACAAAGTTCAAAAATGTGTACAAAAATTCAAGTACATATATCAAGATACTCTATCCTCTATGAGATCTACGAGGCCTACTGGTTGATGCACGTTGTTGAGATTCGGTGTGCTGAGTGTCCTGTATGGACAACGCATCGTATGCTTGCTCGACAAAGGCATCACGTACTCAAGGGAAAGGGAAGGATCAGATGCTTTCCACATGTCAACAATCGGTGCAATATGGGCTCGAGCACTCTCAATCATCTCCATGGCTGTGGCTGCGAATGAGTATGAGAAGCACCTGCTCCAATAGACGTCCTCTCCGGGTTTTGGACGACGGGATGTGAAACTCGGTGGAACCAGGGCATGTAATCGGCGTGCACTCCCATGGTGGACTTGAGAGCCTCCCTCGAACCTCATCGGCCAGTACGTGACTTCCACATCTTCCAGTACGAACTGACAACATCAAATGCCACCTTGTACTGTTTCCAATACTGCCTCATCTTACAGATGTTGGCATCAACGGCTCTGAGGGGATCGTCTGAACATGCCCGAACTGCCTCAAAACGCAGTCGGGGTGGTATGGTTCGATGACATCGAGGGATCTTACGCACCCATGGTAGAATGTAACCCCACTGCATGGGAATGCGTCCCTCACACCCGAATATGGAGTCCAAACAACCTACAAAATTAACAAATTATTCATATGCCCCCAATGTTATTACAAATAAATTGAATCGGAATATTTGAAGAACCAACTTACAGAATTAGGACTACAAGCATCTAACATCTCCCTCTAAGCAATGAGGCGATCAAGAGAACTCCCAGAAGGGGCATGTTGGGCCCAACGCATTGCCAGAGGCTCCCCTTCATTGTAATTGACATTGTGGGTCGGTCACAACATGGGAAAGTACTCGTATATCCATGCCTGCAAAAACAAAGTCAGAAGATTGCAACAAATACGTGAAGTAAACAAAGTGTCACAAAGCCGGAAAAAACAACTCAAGTACAGACAAACTTACCTCCAACAATGTCAAGTACCCGCTAATCTGCTTCACTCCATACCGAGATGCAAGCCCCAACTGTCGATACAAGTATGCTAGTGCAGCAGTGCCCCAACATACTTGTGTACCCTTTGACGTGCTCCAACAGGGGAAGAAACTAGGTGGAGACTCTACTGCCGCTCTTGTCAGTAAAAATAGTACACCCGAGCACGTACAAAAGATACACCCTACAGCGTAGAGTCTCTCCTCTTCATTAGGAGACGAGGCCATGGGACTGAAGGTCTTTCGAAGCCACTCCAACCGAACTCCATGTCCTGTGCTTTCCTCAACGCCTCATCCCTACTGACCCCAACAGACGTTGAAGCACATCAGATGGCCGTTCGAGACCTGTGGCCGGTGTGACCACAACTTTTCCCTCAATTGGAAGTCCGGTGATGCAGAGACATCATCTAGTGTGATCGTCATCTCACCGAACTGCATATGAAAGCTATTTGTCTCCGGATGCCACCGCTAAACGAAAGCACAAATGAGGGTCTTGTTGGGGTTCTTATACGAAACATGCCGGAGATCGGCAATTTTCGAACGCCTCAATAGCCTTCGAAACTGGGCTAAGTCACCCCCTGACCTCCACGACTCTAGCTTGTTGTGTGACATAAACACTTCATTATGCCACGTTCCTCACCGAACCATATCTTGGCGGCCACATGCGTCTTAAAACTTGGCAATAGACGATGATCGCTCGGTCCACCGGGAAAAGGTCCAGTAAGTACCTCAGACTCATTCTCTCCCTGGGCCACCGGCTACTCCTCCACTTCTTCATTCTGGTCATGCACATGGGGATAATAATCTGCTTCAGTTTCAACAGGAATATTCTGTGGTAGATCCTTGTAGGAAATGCTGGTGGGGAAATCCTATGGGAGATCCTGTAGGAGATCGTGTGGGAAGGAAAATCCTGTGGGAAATCTTGTGGGAGATCCTGTGGAGGCTCCTTAAAACAAACAGCATGGGTACGGTCGCTTCTTGGTGCCCGAACCTTCGCCACGTAGAACTTCTCGACGCCTCCTTTCTGAAGCAGTGGGTCTGTTCCTCCTCCAATATGTATTCCTGAATTACAAAGAAGAATAATTAACACAACAATAAAAAAAATGGACAAGACATAAAATAAATCAATGTTCGGCCAGACCGGGCCGCGCGCGCATAACCGTTCGGTCAGTCCAGCCGAGGCCGCAAGCTTTTTGATCGGCGAGCGCGGCCGAACGACACACAAGGCACTCGGCACTGGCAGCCGTTCCGCACGCTGCGCATTCGGCCGAGGTGGCCGTCCCGCGCGCTGCGCGTTCGGCCAACCAGTGCCGCGCGGCAGTTCATCTTTACAGAAAAAATCCTACAAATTGGCCCGAATTCATTCGTTTTTGCATACAATTTTAGCAAATTAAAGCATTAAACCCTAAACCCATAACAAAAGCTAATGTACTACATCAATTTCTACAAAAATCAACTCACAATGCAAATTTCAAACAAAATTTTCAAATGAACTAACCTTTGAAGAGTATTGATCTAGTTGTTGGAGTTTGGATGAGTTGGTTCCATTTTAGTCAAACTTCGGACGAATCAACCGAAATGATGTTCTTCTCCAACGAATGAATCAACCAAATTATAGTTTACTTCTTCCTTTTTCTTTCTCTCCACTTCTCTCTCGTTTTCTCTGCATTGCTTTGATTTCTCTTTTTTTTTTTTCACTTTTGCAAAATTGAGTAAGGGTATTATTGGTAATAAATGTGGTGCTCTTGGTAAAATTTTGAACAAGTTTAATATTTTGTGTGGTGTCCTTAGAAGGAGTGGTGCTCTGGATATGTGGTGTGTGGGCCCTTAGTTGCATCCCTAAAAAATTAAGTATCAATTGAAAAAGAAAAAGAAACAAAAAAGTATCAAATATTGTTATTATTTCATGAAAGTACTTCGCAAGTAAGTAAATATTTTGTTTTGAACTTTTTTTTTTTAAACATGTTTTGAACAATTTGTTAAAGAGCCCTCAGCCCCAATAAGGAATTTTAAATCTCATATAAAAAACTTTGCTCAATTAAGCAAAATATTAAGTTTAATTTTAAGTTTTTTAAAGATGATTACCCATGAAACTTTTGCCTTTTACTTTTTTCAATTAAGGGACCAAAAACAATAGAAAATGAAATGGACAAAAAAAACTGTAATAAATAAAGAGAATGAAGTAAAAGTAAAAACAAAATCGTACGAGGATATATCACTAAAGTAAAAAAATAGAAGTATAATGATGAGTAAAATATGCATTTCTCCTGTGTATGTGTGTGTGTTTTCTTGAGACAATATTGTGGTAATATTAATAACACATGACATGAGTGGCATAATCAAGGCGAAAATGGGCCAAGCCCAATTAGCACAAGCTAATTGGTTTGGGCCATAGCTTAAGAAATCTGTAATATAAATGATATGCAAATGCAACAATCCGTGTAGTTCCACTACAATCATATCATGCACAAATATGCGCAGAAACCTTAAAACCCCAGAAAATAAAAGTAAAAGAAGTTAGCAGTGGTGTATTGTCTGGATTTAATTTAAGTATGAGAACTAAGACTATCAACACAAACAATGTTCACAGTGGTGTTATACTCAAAATGAGATGAGATCATCTTTTGGTGGCCGCTGCTTCTTTGAATCTTGTCCAGATTCTGATGACCCCCCACCACCACCTTTCGTACCGAATATCATCTCGTCGAGATCGTCCATCATCTCATCGTTGTTCCCTCCACTCCGCGCGCCTGCCGGTTTCCTGATTAAGGTTTCTTCTTTCCCACTTCGAGGTGAGTCATCAGGCTCGACTGCAACAGGTATCACGGCTGGCTCTGGCTCTTGTGGAACCACTGTGGGTTCTCTCATCTCTTCGTATTTGGAGATGACTTTCTGGATCTCATCGTTTACGTTCAGGGCTTCAAAGAGCACGGCCTCATTGTCTTCGGCAGTTTCGATGATTCTCTGGATGGTGGTACGGGACTGGCGGCATTGCTGTAAAGTGTGCTGGTCAAGTCATCCTGCAAGAAATTCAGACAGGGAAGACAAGAAATAAGGATAAACTTGAGTAGGGACTCTTAAGGTTACATTTGGATTAAGTGATTGATTGGGGGGGGGGGGGAGGTTGGATGGCATATTTTGAATGGCTTATATAACCAAAAAAAAGGGATATCAAGTCCCACCAAATTCACTCAAAAATGTCCGAATTGGCATGATGATTTCAAATCTGCAATGAAATGAATCCATACAAACAACCATCAATGGATTCATCACTAAGGTTTATGAGTTTCAAATCCACATCAAAGTCCTTCCATCCAAATACAACCTTAAAATAATGCAGTGACTTGAAGTGTTGAAATCAATAGCTAAGAATTTAGCTTCTAATCAAACTAAGCAGCAAAGGAAATTTGAAAGGGAGGTTCCAAAATGCTATAGCTCCTTCAGTTATTAATAATGAAAAAAATGTCACTTTAAGCCAGGGAACAATTTCCAGAAGCTGCAACATGAATTCAAAGTAGGACTACAGACACATGAGGATAACTATTCCCCAACTTATGTATTGATTTTCGAGAATCTAAGGACATCATTATCATCCAAGCAAACATCTGCAATGATAATTTGGTGGAAGACAAAGGCATTATTGCAATCATCATGTAAAATTTGTGAAAATTTTGAAAAAAAAATAAAGCAAACACAGAGTTACACTCACAACCAAACATAAGTGGCATCTGATATGGCAAATATGTCATGCATACATAAACCAATTGTACTACCTGCAGAGCATCTTGCTGTGGGGAAGAGGATAAAACAGTGCTCAGAAGCTCAATACTGTTTCTGGCCACATCAAATGCTTCCTTTATTTGTTCATCTGTAAAGCTTTGTGCAGGGATATCATAATGGAGTTGTTGTGAAAGAGTGGTATTCAGTTCTGTAGCTTCCACTGATCTTGCAGGAGTAAATATTGGAGCTAGACTCTCCTCATCACGGCCAGGGAACCTTACTCCTCTAGATTTCAAACTCTAAATGAGACAAATTATAAACAAACAAACAAACAAAAAATCAGGAATGTCTTTGAAGATTTAAAAAAAATATTGAACATCATGTGAAGAAAACAATAATTGAAATGAGAAAAGGCAAACTAATCCAAACTCTTAGTAATAAAACAAAGGAACGGCAATACTACTCATCCATTGGTTTATTATAAACACTGAAAGAAATTATTGAGGAAGGAAAAAATACATTTGGCACATTTTAACAGCAGTAGTACCTTATAAGTTTCTTCATAAACAGGTAAATAGCGCAGCTCATTTGAGGACTCTCCCCATGATTCAATTAATATCAGAGCCTTATTCCGATTGTTGACCACGGTCTGTGGGTCATCAATCAGCTTCACCATCTCATCCAGTACCCTCTCAGCCGCAACCTCCGAGAAGGCCTTCTCACAATTCTTCACAACAGTTTCAAGCAACACAAGGGACAAGTATTGAATCCTAGCACTCTTCAGCATAATCCTTTTCTTTATTCCCCTAATCAATTCAACACTATTGATCTTGTCTTGGTTGATCATATCACAAAGTTCGAGATTCATTGCCCAATCAGGCTCGTCGAGTGTTTCAGCTGTGGCATCCTCAACAAGCTTGTCTGCCTGATTTGGGCCTTGGAAAAATTCCTTCATCTTGAAACTCACTGAACTCACACCAGCAGTAATCTTTTGCCCGACCTCAGATCCCCCAATCTTCAAGCGTTCACCGAACGCACTGACTTTATCCATCAAATTGTCACTCATCTTCACAATAAATGTTGCACGAAACCCTGAAACAATTCAAACGTTCATAAAACCCTAAGGCAATTTTGATCTAACCAAAAAAAAGGTGTCTACTGTACCCATCCTATTTGTTGCATCTTTTCTACAATAGCTTCACACGTCAATTAGAAATTAACTCGTAACTAATATCATAGCAAAATTAACCCAAAACCCTAGAAAAAACCAGCTCTTCGATCGATAATTCAGCAGTTCAAAACTCTCTCATGGTTCAATAAAATTCATTAAAACTCTGACAAAGATTCCCTAACACACCCTTCAATTACTGAACAAAACGATGAACCAAAAAAATAAAAATCAACAACGCAAGGTAATTCCAATAAACAATTAAATGCAAATTTCTCAAGCGATCACGAATCCCAAAAAAAAAAAAAACAGTTTCGGATCGAGAAAAGGGATCAACAAGAACACCTTACAATTGAACACGAGAAACCTCAGATAAGAAAACGAGCGAATATGAAAGAGATTATCCGAGCAGTTAGAGAAAAGAGACGACTATCTCAGTCCCAAGGTTGAACACCACAAATTCACAGAACTATCAACGAAAAATCTCGACAGAAACCCTACCGAACACACGCTCACAAACTATTCAAAAAAACAACGAACCCAAAATTCACACAAGAATTAAGAACAAAAAAGTAACATCAATAACCAATTAAATGCAAAATTCACCACCGACGATGAATAAAAAATCAAAAAACACATAAAGCTACAGATCGAGAAAAGGAATTAGAATGCATACCTTAGAATTGAAGGCCAACAATGTTGGAGAAGATGAATTTGAATATGAAAAAGAGATGTTGCGTGTAGTTTGAGAAAAGAGACGACTCTCTCAGTAAAAAAATAGACCTTTCTCTAACTGCGGAAGTCTTCCAAGAGCGGCAACAACACCCCCCCCCCCCCCCCCCCCAACCTACCTAGTGTAATTACTAATTTCTATTATGAAAATAAATGTTGAAAATAGTTTTCAATTCTTTAATTTTATTTTCTTATATTTTTAGTGAACTAATATCTTTACTTATAATATATAAATTTTTGTAAATTTTTGGCAATATCATTAAAAACTAGACAAATAAATAACAAAATAAACTTTTTATATATTTGGAATTTTAAATGCATATTAAAGGTGCAATTAACTACACATGCAATTAGAAAGTGCAACAAATGAATACCAAGAACCACTTCTTCCACATTAAGTGTTTGACTATTTCAAGAGTGTTGGAATTTTTTAGCAACTATCTAGATTTTCATATTTGTTTTCTTTCTAAAATGTCATATTCGAATGGATTACATAACATGCATAGTTATTTTGTAATATATATACACACATACATATATATATATATATCCCACCCCATTACTAAACAAACATCACTTAAAAACAAACCAAAAACTGAATAGTTATTAAGAACATAAACATTCATTGTTTTAGAAAACATTCTTAAATATTTCATGTTATGTGTTGTTGCAGAAATGACGACATTAATCTGATTAAAGATTCAACGTTTTTGTGGAGAGGGAGTGAGTTTGTCTTATCATTAAATTTTTGATCTTTTTGACATTACTTTATTATAATTCTTGGAAAATAAAAATTGGTCGACAAGGATGCTCCAAAGATATAGAATTCCTACTATTTAAAATTTTGATAGTATTGAATTATTTTAAAATGAGTGTGTTTGGTACTGGGGTGTGCTTAGCAATAAGTGGAGCGTGTATAGCCTGACACGAAAATAAGAATAAGGACTGTTTGGCTGTACTTGATAAGTTTAGCGAAATAGAGTAATATGAGAGGCTCGAAATTGAGAGCAGCCAAACGGAGCATATATATGCAGAAGTCTTGAATTTTCAATTACTCCACACTTCTTCTCTCTCATAGGCTAAAACCTTTCTCTGGATATCATACGCCGCCGTTTCTTCCTCCTCTCCAGCGCGGAACTGTCTCCGATGCAGCTTTTTGGACGTAAATCTTTCTCATCTCTCTGTAATATCTCAATCTGTTTGTTTTGCAGTGTAATTTGTAGCAATGATTGCTGTTCTATGGTTTGTTATGATCTGTGTGTGTTTGTGTGTGTGTAAATACTGATTATTTTGAGGAATGGTGATTCGAGTGCAGTGCAGAGTGCTGCTTTGGGGTTTGATATGATAGATATGACTTGGATTAGCGCATTCCTGATTGGGGCGGGTTGCCTTGCTCTTGGATGCCTAATTGGGGCGCGGCATTCCTCTCGTGCTGCTCTCCGTTCATCGAAAGATGCTGAGTTGAAAGACGAAGGGAGGAAGAAGATTAATCGGGGTAAACAGCCTCTTGAGGTTGAGAAACTAGCTGAGATTATCGATGACTTTAAAATGGTATTGCCTCGTGTTATGTTTTTTGTGTTTATAATGATTGTTGGGTGAGTAATTAGGTTCAAGTTTTGATTACAAGTGTCACTGAGTGTGATGATCGAGTGTAGGTTTTGGTTGTGAGGAATGACCTTAAAATGGGGAAAGGGAAGATTGCTGCACAATGCAGGTTAGTTTTGATGATGATTGCAATAAACGCATTTTATTTCCTATTTTTAATGGATTCTGTGTGAGTTATTGTTTAAAGTTGGTAATTTGATTGTTTGGTTATTGGTTTGGATTTTAATGCCTTTATAGAGTGCTATGGTTATTTCATTGATCGTTTTATCAATGAAGCAATTACCTTGGTATTGGAGAAAGAAATTGAATGTGTTGGATGAGAAAAGGTGAACAAGAGAAGGGGTAAGTACTTATCTAATACAAGGAGGGTTATCATGAGTTCAAGTGTTTTTATTTTATTTTTTGGCAATCAACATGACAGATACCTGATTTTATGAAGTCAAGCAAACTAACAGAATATTAAGGTTTATTTTCAAATGATTCATTAGTGGGTGTCATGCACTTTAGACCTGGATTTCTATTTGTCTGTGTATATATCACTGTTAGGTGATGGTTGTTGACCTGGAGACATTGAAGGTAACTGGCTAAGAGGTCTCAAGTCGAGTTTTTGTTTGAAGCGTATGGGCTACAATACATGTCACTTTATGAATGAGTGTTGTTTATTATATCTCTTAAAATATAAAACTGAAAACTTTTGGTTGTTATGCCATTTATACACAAGTCCATGAACCTCCATTCATGCTCTAAACGTATCTGAGACAATAACATGAATTTGATAACTTTGAATTAAGCTATCTAGAGACAAACCATGTGATAAAATATTTTGCAGTATAGACATTGCTTTGTAACATTTTGATGGTATATTTGTCTCATTATGGAAAGATGTTCATTTAATTCCTGATTGCCTGTGTGTAATTGTTTAAATATTATGGTTCTTGTGAAAAAACAATAAGCTTATAAGTTTATGTTCTTATATAAGGTTAAAATTACATTTCTTGGTTGTAGCCATGCGACCTTGGGGCTCTACAAGAAAATTTTAAATCGTGCACCAAAATCTTTAAGCAGGTATATATAGACCTGTTGCAGAATGAGTCTCAAAGTTACTTCAACCAATTTAAATAGGTGTACAGTTATTTAATACGTTTTATCTTCATACAGATGGGAGATGTGCGGGCAGGTTAAAGTGGTTGTGAAAATTGAAAGTGAAGATGATATGCTTGTTCTACAGGTCAGTCTGAAACTCAAATAATTGTTATGCCTTGCTACTAAACTTGTTTGCTTCCACCTTTGCAACCTCATCTAAAATAGAAATGATGCTGGATCATTTTGTTAGCAGCGGTGCATAATACATCAAGAGAAATTATTTTCATATCGTTTTTCATCTGTAATTTTTTCCTTATATCAAATACGAACACAATAATAGGATGTATAGAGGGTAATTTTACTTGTGGTAGAAAGGATAAGTATAATAATTATAGTATACTTGTACATTTTTTTTTTTTTTTTAGTATAAATTAGTCCACTCTGACATAAGCTTACTGAAGAAGAAAACCCCTCTAAATAGAACATGAGATATTTCTTTATAACTGCTTCGATAATGTATATGGTTAAGGATTAGGGAATATAGATCTGCTTAGAGAACATTGTAAATATGTGATCTCTACTACAAAGAGATATTAAACATGATGAATACAGTTATTTAGTTTATTTTAGTCTACTTATGGATGATGATCATCATCTTTTTAATACGATTTCTTGCACAACAACCATCTTGAGCAGTCAAACCCATATCAATTGTAATTTATTTGGATACCTCGAGTTTATATACTTGTGTATTTGCTGAGTTTTAAATTACCAGTAACTTGGCATACTGGATAGTAGATGTGTTTCCAATTTGTACTTCATTAGAGAATATAAGTTTAACAACGGAAGCTGTTTTCTCCATCTTTTCTTTTAAATAAATTTTTGTTTCACGTGCAGGAAAGGGCAAAATCACTAAATTTACCGACACATGTTACAATTGACGCTGGAAGGACACAGATTGCTCCGAGTGAGTGCCACAGTTATTCGTTTTCAAGTGCTATCAAATAATGCTTACAATTGCTTTGGTGATCTAAGATGTTGTAGTTATAAAAATATACTCTTTACTTACCCATCTGAGAAGTTCAGATTTAATCTTTCTCGTATTTTCCAGATTCGAGGACAGTGATGGCTATCCTAGGTACTCCCTCCTTTCAATGACTTTTGTCTGGACATTATATTGGACTTCTATAACTTATTAACAAATTTACACCCTAGCAACAAGTCATAAAAGTCATTTTTGTCCAATTCGTTTGTTCTTTATCACTTTTCCTTCGTATTTGTGCAGGGCCGGCCGATCTAGTCGATGATGTAACTGGTGGACTGAAGCTTCTATAGTTACACTGACACTGACCTTGAGACAAGTCCAAGAAGCTTATGATTTTTTGACTACATTACTCAGCTTGATACTGGAAAATGGGGGAGACCACTTTCTGGGACTTCATTGCACGATATAATGATGATGACGACAACGAAGATGATCACAAATTTTTACGTATGTTCTCTGTTGTTTCTTCAGAAAGCCAGGCTATTGAAACTGTAAAATGATGACAAATTTTTAACTTGTGAACCTCAAAAATCTAAGCAGGCTCTGTTACACTTGAAGCCAGGATAAACTTTATGAGAAGAAATGTTAATTTATCTAAACAAAAAACGTGTACTCTATGAATATATTATACAAAATCTATATCACATGAAGTTTAGCCAAGATGCAAGAAAAGTTGTAATCTAATTAAGTTGTCATTCTTTAGTAGATCAGGTGTATACATCAGATGCTCCACCTATTTTCAGTCATTAAATTTGAAATTATTAAGGTCAAAGTCAACAATTATCTTAGATCTAATGGTTGAAAATGGTGATGAGTTTGATATATTAATACACTTGCTGTACTACATCTGTTGTACTACAGAACCATCCTCTAATTAAATATTAGTAACTAAATATAAAAATAACGGGTCAAGTACATTTTCTTATTTATATAAATATTTTTAATGGTATAGAAAAATCGATGTTTGTCTCAAGTCTACATTTTTAAACATATATATATTTTTTATGTTTGTGTAAGCTCTCAAACTTGAGCTTTTATTTGTGCTAAAAAGATTATAGGCAATCATTAAGTATATCGAAATATTTGCTATACATAAATTTTTGTAAAACATCTCATAACCCTAATGATTAACAGATTGAGATTTACTTTTGTTTTTCTACAGAGTTTGTAGTTTGCTAATAAAATACATGATAGATAAATAAATAGTACACAAAAAAACAATGATTTAAAAAAGGAAAAAAATTCCGACCTGCCGGATTCGAACCAGCGACCTAAGGATAACCTGCAAACCAACTACAGTCCTCCGCTCTACCAACTGAGCTAAGGTCGGTTGGTGATATTCTTGCCCTTATTTTAGTTAATTTTTATTACTTTCTTTTTTACTTCATAATGGAATTAGGAAATGTGTTTGATACTAATTTAATATTTTTATTTTATTGGATTCATTTACAACCTTACTGATAAGTAGTAAAGCCACCGAAGTATCATATGGACTACATTAAGATAAGATAGGACGTAGCTGTTAAATATGTTCCTAATTATAAGTCCTTCATAAATATAGGATAATTTGTTAACTCCTAGACCGCTAGTTTTTAGCATAATTTGCAACCCCATTCATCTATCATATTATATTTTATATTATAAAATATGTAGAGGGATTTGTGTAGAACCGTCTCAAAGATCTCCTTATGTAAAACGGGTCAACTCGTAATCTACGCTTATCAATCAGTATAAAGTTTTGTAAAAGTATATTCAATTTATGCGTAAAAAGAATATTTTACGAAAACTACTCATAAAACCATTTCACATCAATCTTTTTGAAACGTGTAAATGCAAAACATACCAACAAACTATGGCAAAAACTTATATACCCCTGGGCACATAGGGACACGGATCTAGGTGTTATATATATGTTCTTCAGGTGTTATATATATACTCTATAGGTGTTATTACTCTATAGGTGTTATGATTCTTGGTGTTATAAATATATTTTACAGGTATCATATGTATATAAGAGTATACATGTGATACCTGAAGAGTATATACATGACACCTGTAGAGTATATATTTAACATCATATGAAGATTAATTTGGGGACACCATGCCCCAGGGGTACACAAGTGTTACTCACAAAATATATTTGAATATAGGATATTTGAGATTTTGCAATTATAGGTATTAAAGATACTATTATCACATTAAAAATTACTTAAAAAGTTGATATAGTACTATTTTATCTAAGAAAAATCATCTGAAAATAATATGTTGATGAAATAATATTTAATGCCATATTAATTTGTGATTTGTAAATTCATATCCAAATAATTGGACTAGACGTAACCTGTTCCAAAGTCTGATTGGGCCAATCTCAATCCAAAAAAACCTCACATGTTATGTGTAATGTAAGATAAAACTGATTCAAAACTTACCAAAACAAGATGCTTTTTTTGTTTGTTTGTTTTATCAAATTAAGACGATATCTATTAGAATCTCAATTATTGTTCAAAGTCAATCACCAAACATTGAAAATAGAAACCTAGTTTTTCCTGATTCAGTCTCACAAACATGTATAATATATACACAAAGTATTATCAACCAACCAATTTAGAGAATCAATCCCTTTGGAGAAGAGGGTTTCTTCTCAGCTTTTGGGGACTCAGGTGTATGGAGTGGAGCATAACCTTCTGATACATTTTTTCCATGTTCGTCTTCGGCCACTTTCTCCATCGTTTTCTGCCCGACTTCCCCGGCCGCCTTCGTAACCTTACTGAAGGCACCGGTGACCCACGTGGCGCCAGTTAAGATGTATCGGTTTTTCATGATGGCCGATCCGGCGCTACTGACCGTCTGCTCGGCAGCAGCAAAGGCTGATTTCGTCTTTTCGGTGACCTGAAACTTCTGGTCTACTTCCTTAACTTTGTCGTTGACAATTGTTGCTCCGATTGTGATTTTCTCGCTCAGTCCGATCCTTTGGTCCAGAGATGCCACCTTGGCTGCAGCGGTGGATGTGACCTGGTGCCTCTCGTCGAAAGACTTCGCCCTGTTAAGAGCATCCTTTCCTAATATGAAACCCTTGGCTAACATGCCGCTTACAACTTCTTCGGCTTTTTGTGCGGCAGATGCTGCTGTGCCGCCTGCATTGTTGTTTTGAGATGCCTGAACATTGAAACTGTTTTTAGATATATTTTCATCAATGCAAAAAGGATTAAAAAGTGCATATGTTAAAGATTTCCATACAGCGGATGCTGCTGATGCTTCAGGTGGCAGCGTATAATTTGGTTCAAGAGCAATGGTAACCGACTGGTCAACTATTGTAGCTCCCTGCAGAAATACAAGAGAGTTGAATCCTTGGATAAAAGCAATGATAAGCTGTGACAAAGTAAGAAACCTCCTCCCACAGAGCAAGAGCTGATTTTAAAAGATTCACGTTTATGAAGGTATACTAAACAAGCAAAATGAAACAAAGATACAGTCATGGACTAAAACAATTGAGCGAGAGCTGGAAAGGTCATAACTTAAATCGAGAAATGATTAACTTGATTAGTTCTCTCAGTAACAAGTGTGCCACCCAGCTTAATCCTCTACCCATTAACTAAAAATTAGCACACAAAACTAATCATGCCAATAGGTAACTTCCAGCAGTTAATCCAAACATTTCTGATACACTAATCCCCTACATATTCCATTATAGAAATACAAAAAATATATCTCCTTTTCAGAAATGTAGGAAATAAAGTCCCAAATCACCACAGCAAAATACTTTCTAATAGTTTGTATATGTTTGCAATAGATATCATCTTTGTTCCAATTATTTTAAAGCTACAAGCAATTGGATAGACAGAACTAGCAGATTGAGAAGGATACCGAAAGAAGAACTGCAGTCTCTGCTCCCTGAGATTCCTTGAAAGTGACAAATGCAGTTTGGGATCTCTCATTCTCACTAAATTAGAAGAAAAAAATGAAATAAGGACAAGGCATAGTAAATTTACAACAAAATTAAACAAGAATGGGAGCTTGAAATCACATATCAAAGCAGAAATAATCTGAAAATCTATGGTCAAACCTTTTTAATTCAACATATTCAATTACACCAGAGAATGAAAAGAACTCCTGGATGTCTTGTTCAGTTGCACTGAGTGAAACATTGCTAACTTTCACAGTTTTAACCTGTCAAGATCATGAAAAAAGAAACCAACAAATGAGAGAGAGAGAGAGAGAGAGAGAGAGATTTTCAGGGGGGATTGAAAGATAACAACAAAAGAATGTTGACTAAACAATTTCAACTCAAAAATTCTGATGTGGATTCATACACAATAAATGATCACTCTTCAGAGCAACTCAAACAACGCAGCAGCCTAAACCATTCCCTTAACGGACACTTTTGAAGGAAAACATTATTAGTCCTGTCCTTAGTAGTAGTACGACACATTTTCATCAATGAGCTCATTTGCATACTGAAACTTAGAGAACAGACTACAACACACAAGAAGAAGAATGCAGCTACCAGTGCCTGAATATCCTATACAACTTTGCCTCGACAATCTCTCAGTGTCCCCCGCGTGTAGAAAAATTCTCACGCTAGAGAAAGAATGCTTGCATCTCTCTTTTTTGAGCCACCAATTTACAAATTAATTCTAGTAGACTTCCATGCTAATATTATTTCCTAATGAACTTATCTGCCTCACTCGATAGTAATATGCGTGCACACTTCTCTGCATAACATACATGCATACATACGCATATACATATACCTACCTACACACACACACACAAAATATATTGATAAAATACACAAATCACCACTCTAGCGCCAAAAAATCCGCATCTCACATGACAATAATCCAACAAATTAAAGAGAAATTACACAAATTTTCTCAATCCCGATCCGCTCCAGCAATAAGAAATGAAATCACATTATTGAGAGCAAAAAATTCACACAAAACCTAATTTGAATCCTAGATCAATAGAAGACATAACAAAGAATCGAGAAGCATAATATTCCCAAAGCTGAAATCAAATCAAAACTAAAAAAATCGACAAACAGGAAAAGAAATACTAACCGACATCTGAGACGAGGCTGCGAATCGTGGAGAAAAATGAAAGGGAATTGGATCGGTGAAGAAGATGGGAAATACAGTTGTGTGAGGCAGAGAGGATAGAGATGAGATGTAATCTTCGAAATGAAGGCAGAAAGGAAGATGGTATTTTATTCTCCCTGCAGTTACGCTTTATCATAAAAAGTTGTTTTAGGTGTAACTTTAGGCCGAATCGGAAAGAACTGCAGAGAAAAGCACCGATGGTGGGTTCGGTTCTCATGGCGCTTACACGTGGTGTTTTCGTGTAGCATACACATCTTCCCTCGAGAGATGAAGTGTTAATTTTATATCTAAATAATAATTCACCATTATTTATTTTGGTAATATATACAATTTATAATAATATAACAAAGTTGTTATATTAAAAAATTATTTAATGTCTTTATTATTTCAAATTTTTTATAATATATAATTTATATTTTTTATATTTTTATTGAATATAATTTCATTTTATAATTTGAAAAAACCATAAGATAAAATGGAATTTTAATTGAAGAAAGTAAATGCTGGTTGAATTGCGCCTCTACCCACATCATAGCGCTTCCTTGTGCATTCATTTTTATGTGGTGAGTTATTTTAAAGTCAAATAACACAAACTGTACATGTTATTTTAAATTATATTTGATAATATTAAAAAGTCAGAATATAAAATTTATAAATAACTTAAAGAAATTATACAAAATTTATAAATAACTTAAACAACGAATTTAAAAGCTTACATTCTATTTGTTTGTCTTTTGTAAAAAAAAAAAAAAACATTCCTGACTCAATAGATAATTTGAATATTACAATAAATTTTGGAGTGAGTGAAAAGTGGTTATTTAACAATATAAATTTTGAAATATTTATTTGTATACAACATTTTCATAATTACAAAAAATATATTAATATTTCTTTTAACTTCAAAATTGATAATAATACTAATAACAATTCTAAACATTGATGAATTACAATTAACCAAAAAACATAAAATTAAAAACCTGAAATACTCACATTCTATTTGTTTTTTTTTTTTTTTGTTGAATATTTTTCATGGTTCGGTACAAAAATTTACAATATAAGTTTTTGAAATCTTTGTTTATATACAATATTTCTCATAATTATGAAAAAAATATCTTAATATTTGTTTAACTTTAAAATTGATTATAAGAACAATTCTAGATATTAATAAGTAATTAAAGTTAAAAAAATTAAAATTTTGTAAGCTTACATTCTATTTGAATCAATAATTTGCTAAAAAATATCATAGCTAATAAATAATTTGATAAGTTAGTGAGTTTTGGAGTTTGTTAAAAGTGCCCGGCTGGTTAAAAATATAAAATTTAAAATATTTGTTTATATATAACATTTCTCATAATCACAAAAATTATCTTCAATTTTCTTTAACTTTAAAATTGATAATGAGATCCTAATTCTATACATAAGTAATTAAAGTGAACAAAATAAAGAAAAAAAATTAAATTATTGTTGAACAATGAACAACATTCGTCAACAACAACAACAACAACAACAACAACAACAAATACTATCAATTACTAATAGTAATGATAATGAAAATCATCATAATAATAATAATATATTAATTGAAAAGATTACAAAATAACACAATTAATTTTCTTGAAAAAACTATTAGTTTTTTATAATTTTTTTATTAACTAGAATATTGATTTGACATTTCTAGGAGGGAAAGTGGCAAAATTGTAAATTTTGCCAACTGTCTTCCTTTTATATATAGATATAGATAAATTAAAACTGAAATTAAAACAAAATTTAAATACCAATTTATATCTAATGCACTAGGCTTGTGTTTGGGTCCACTTGGATTCACACTCACTATTTTTTGTCTTTTTTTTCCGTTTTAGGTGTGTTTTATTTATGACGTAGTAATGTGACATTTATATAATATAAAAGAATGAAATATATTGACATTTATGTATTATAACTTCTATACTATAATAATAGAGAAATAGTTTGGAATATTTACATAAATGCTCTTTTCCCCCCAAAAAGTATCATATCAATAAAACAAATTTCTCTTTCTTATTTTGCATTTTTTATTTTTTAGTCTATTTAATCCATATTTTAAATATTTTTTAATAATACAAATATATTAGTTTAATATTTTTTCTTTTTTTCTTTTGCATTTTTTATTATTTTTATTGTATTTAATATTGTATATAGATTTGATTTAAATATAAATATTGTATTAGTTTATGCTTATTTTTTTGATCTTAATTAAATTAATTGTTATTGAATAATTTCTTAAATACCAAATACATATTATCCAAACAATAATTAGAATAATTAGGGATAATTGATATCATAATTAATAAAAATTAATAAATAAATGTAACACCATTAAAATGTGTGTACATACATATATGTATAAATAATATGTATTTAGTGTGAAATTATATGTCATCCTAAGTATTTTTTAAATTAATATTTGTATTTTATATATGTAATATCATTCAACACTTTATCATTTATTGGTATATTTTAATGATGAATAGAAGATATTGTTAAATATACAAATATAAAAAGCTAAGATATTGTTAATATCATTCAATTTATTTTAAAATAAAAGGTTGAAAATATATAATTGATTGTGTTTGCATCAAGTTCATATATAAAATTTCTATTTTTATTGTGTATTGTTTATATATATACATACTCACACACACATATTTAATTTAAGTAATTGAATTTGATTTTTAATTCATAATTTATTTTTATTGTTTTTAATATATCTAATTTAAGTGATTGATGATATTAGTTTGTAACACATGTGACAAAAAAATGTCTCAATTAGAAATGTAGTGCATAAAGAAATTTTTCAAAACTTATAAACTTTACAAGTAAAATTTCAAATTTTTATTTGAAGATCATGATTGATACTTATCTTTTTAGTATTAATCATGAATTAGTGAACTAAATATGTATAATATCGATAGATTGTTGTGAATTGAATTATTTTAAGCTAATTTTAGATTTTCTTAGTTATTAAATATTATTCTATTATTATATTATCAAATAATTAATATTTAACAACATTTTACCACAGACCGCACATCGCACGGGGTGAAAACTAGTTGAGAAAATATGAAGAAATTCAGCACATCTTTTACATATATACCTTTATTTGTATATCTTATATTAACATAGTCATATATATAATATAACTAACATCACGTCAAAATGTGTTTGATTAAAAAATTAACTGAAATTCTTTGAATTTTTTTTTTCTAGTTTCAACTAAATAAAAGTTACAGTGATACAATATAAATGTCAACTAATACAATATAAATGTCGTAAATACCTGAAGTGAGAGAAAAAAAATGGATTCTGATTGGATCAACCCAATTGGATGGATGATCCAGTCTATATATTGATTTTCGACCCTAAATTCAGATTTTGTAACTTCTTAATAAAGGCTTAAGTTAATTTTATTTCTCAATTTGAAACTTCAAATTAGTTTAATTTTCAATTCAAAATAAAATTATATTTTCCTTTTCATCTCTCCGTTTCTTTTTATTTTCATTTATAATTCTTATGGGGGCCAAATTAAGACAAGCTGAATCGTCCTTAAAATTACACTGACTTACCTTAATTTATAAAAAAAATTAAAACACATATTTAAGTATAAATATAAATGCAAAAAAAAAAAGAAAAAGAAAAAGGAAATGAAATTTTCTTAAATTCAGAACTGAATCTAATTTAAAGTATTAAATGAAGAAATAAGGTTAAATTGAGCCCTTATAAAAAAAATTCAAACATTAAATCTAGATATTAATATATAAATAAGTCTTGTTAAATGTATAAAACACATTTAATTCCGTTGTTAATTAAAATAAAATATATTAATATATATATATATATATATATATATATATATATATAAAGAAGACATTTGAAAGAATTTACAAGATTTATATTTTTCCTCCTAAAATGACACATCAATGAATAATAAATTAAAGTTCTAAAAATAATAGTTTCTCAACAAAATTAATCATATCATTTAACATTCTTTTCAATTGAGTATAATAGTATATTGTTGCTATTTATATTTAGAATCATTATTATTATCGTTGTTGTTGTTGTTATTATTATTATTATTATTATTATTATTACTACTACTACTACTACTTCTACTATTATTAATTAATATTTTTTGTTGTTGTTGATGAGTGTTGTTCAATTTTGAACAATAATTTAGTTTTTTTGTATTAACTATAATTATTTAATGTGTAAAATTATTTTCATTCTCAAATTTAAAGTTAAAGAAATTTTATGATGTTTTTTCTGTTATTTTGAAAAATATTGATGTATATAAGTAAATATTTCAAAATTTATATTGTTGATTGGTCAATTTTGACCAACTATAAAAATTATTAGCTTGTCATTATTTATCGGGTAAAAAAAAATTCAAAAAGATAGAAACAAATAAAATGTAAGGTTTCAATTTGTTTAATTTCTTTTCTTCTTTGTTTGCTACTTTAATTACTTAATGTTTATAATTATTCTTACTATCAATTTTAAAGTTAAACATATTTTAAGATACTTTTTATAATTATGAGAAATGTTGTATATAAAGAAATATTTCAAGATTTATATTATTAATTAGTCACTTTTAACTAATTTCAAAAAATCATTAGCTTACTGGTTAGACCAAAATTTAAAAAAAAATCTATAATTAATTGTGAATGCAATAAAACATTCACTAACAATTTTGTTAATAAAATCATAATTAAGATAAATCAACAAATATAATTAATATATTAATCATTGTACTTATAGTTATATTAAGTGCAACATGCATAACATATCTTTTGGAGCTAAATTTTCTTTTTTGGATATCAACTACTACCTCCGTCCCGGTTGAACTTGCCTAGTTTGACCGGGCAAGGAGGTTAAGAAAAAACAAATGACTATTGATTTTTAAGATAATTGGGTGACATTTTTGTAATAAGGGTGAAATATAGAGATATAAGTGTTTGCTTTTGTGACATTTTAAGATTGATTTTTGCTATTGAGTGTCATTTTTGTAATAAGGATGAAATATGAGGATATTAATATTTGACTTTTGTTGTCATTTATGGGCTGACGAGTTCAGTTGGGACAAACTAAAATGACAAGTAAACAAGTTGAGCTGGGACGGAGGGAGTATCATTTAACATCCATAACACAATAAATGTTTTTCAGTACTAAATTTAGTTTATTTATATCTTAATCTACAATATTAATGGGTGTAAAAAAATGGTGTTTATTTAACAATCTCATATTTCAAATATAAATTTAATTTGGGGCTAATTACAAGTAACCATCTAAACTATACATTTTTTTGCACTTAACCATCTAAACTATTTTTGGTTGCAATTAGTCATCTAACCTTTGTATGAGTTGCAAATGACCATCCAAAATCACTGGAAAATCATTTTCCGGCCAAAATCAAATCATGTGCAAGGCCCACCTCTATTTATGAGGGTATTTTTGTCAATTTATATTTTAATTAGAAAAATAATTAGATTAATTTCTCAAAAAAAAAAAAAATTTATTTGTATACTAAAAGGAGGCTCCAGAGCCCAAATTTGATAATAAATAAAAGAAGTTCAATCAAAGCAAGTTGATTTACATATTATTTCACTTGGCTATATTGATGTATTATCAAGCTTGCAAAAATTGATAGATGATTAAATAATAATTTTGACAACATAGTCTAATTTATAACCATGGAAGGAGATGACAAAGTTATCATAGTGTCTAGCATGAAAAACCCATTAAAGATTTCACCTGTGTCGTTAAAAAGAATTATTATTGCTGATACTACGATTTTTGAATGAACTCCCCTTTATTTAGAGTAAGTTTCATGTGAGACCGTCTCACGGATCATTTCATGTGAGACGGGTCAACCCATGACCCACACTTCACAATTCACATGTAAATTTGTGGATATGGGTTTTGATAGTGGGTAAAAAGTATTCGTCTCACAAAAATCATCCGTTAAACCGTCTCATGTGAGTTTTTACACTTTATTTATTGTCAAATCTGGGCCGTGTAGCCTCCTCTAGGTTTGTATCCACATACATTTTAATTTTTGTTTTAAAAAATAAGCTAATTTATTTTTCTTATTAAAATCTAAAAGGACAAAATATCTCATAAATAAAGATGGTGCCTCACACATGATTTGATTTGGCAGAAAAATGATTTTCACGTGATTTTAGATGACCATTTACAATTCATACAAATGTTAGATGACTAATTGCAACAACAAAAAAGTTTAAATAATTAAGTGTAAAAAATGATATAATTTAAATGGTTACTTATAATTAACCATATAATTTATTATTCATTGTTGAATATATACGTATATTTATATATTATTATTTACATTTCGATATTATAATATTATTTAAAATGAGATAAATTAAAAACGAAATATCTATATTCTTATTAACATGTACATCCAGGTTTAGATAATACTAACATTATATTATTAAAAAGTCATACTTGACATAAAGAAATAAATACATGATACAAGATATTTTAAGCACTATATAGAGAGTGGAGTGCGAGTTGAAGGCGCATCTCTTCTAATGGCGGTTGTTCCACTCACTAAGTTCATAACTGTCAATAACGACCGATATTTTGCGTACCATCCCAATATCACAATCATCGAAAAATGCTCAAGTTCGAATCAGCTCAAGCAAATTCACGCCCAAATGCTGCGCAACGGCCTCTTCTTCGATCCATTCTCCGCTAGCAAGCTCATTCAATCCTCTGCTCTCTCTGAATTCTCCAGCCTCGAGTATGCCCACAAGGTGTTCGACCAAATTCCCGAACCAAATCTCTATTCTTGGAACGTTCTTATTCGTGCCTATGCGACCGCCTCTCAACCCATTGACTGTCTTTCTGTGTTTACTCGTTTGCTTAACGAGTGTGACGAAAGGCCGAATAAATTTACCTACCCCTTTGTGATCAAAGCCTCTGCCAAGATTGGTGATTTACAGCTCGGGAAGGGAATTCATGGGATGGCGATTAAGGAGGGTTATGGTTCTGATATATTTGTCAGCAATTGTTTGGTGCATTTCTATGCGGAATGTGGGTGTTCGGATATGGCGTGTCGGGTTTTCTATAGCATACCTGAAAGGGATGTGATTTCGTGGAACTCGATGATCAATGGCCTTGCCCAGAATGGTAGTGTCGAAGATGCTGTGGAGTTTTTTCACAGAATGGAGGGGGAAAGTGTGAAACCAAACGACGTTACAATGGTGGGGGTTTTGACAGCTTGTAGGAAGAAGCTGGACCTAGAGTTTGGGAGATGGATACATGATTATATAGAGAAGAATGGGATCAAACTGAGCTTAATTCTGTGTAATGCACTTCTTGATATGTACGCCAAGTGTGGAAGTATGCAGGATGCTAAGAGGTTATTCGATGAGATGGTGGAGAAGGATATTGTTTCATGGACGACCATGTTAGCTGGATATGCGAGCTTGGGTGATTTTGAGGCAGCTAGAGATCTTTTCGACTCAATACCCAGTAAAGATATCGCTGCTTGGAACTCTCTCATCTCAGCTTATGAACAGAGTGGTAATCCTAAGGAGGCGATCGCTATGTTCAACGAGTTACAGCTCAGCAAGACAGCTAAACCCGATGAGGTCACACTTGTTAGTACCTTGTCAGCTTGTTCGGAACTGGGGGCTATAGATATGGGCAGTTGGATCCATGTTTACATAAAGAAGGAAGGTATTAAGCTAAATTGTCATCTAGCTACTGCTTTGATTGATATGTACTCGAAATGTGGGGATCTAAAGAAGGCAGTAGAAGTGTTTCTATCAGTTGATAAGAAGGACGTTTTTGTATGGAGCGCGATGATTGCTGGACTGGGGATGCATGGCTGTGGCAGAGATGCCATAGCTTTGTTTTCAAAGATGGTGGAAGCTAAGGTGAAGCCCAGCTCTGTTACTTTTACTAATCTATTATCTGCATGCAGTCACTCTGGGCTCGTTGAAGAGGGTAGAGCATTTTTCAATCAAATGGAACAAGTGTACAAGATCGTGCCCTGTATGCAGCAGTATGCCTGCATGGTTGATATTCTTGGCCGGGCGGATTTACTAGAGGAAGCAATGGGGTTGATCAAGAGTATGCCTATGGCTCCTGGGGGGTCAGTGTGGGGGGCTTTGCTAGGGGCCTGTAGACTTTATAAAAACGTCGATCTAGCTGAGCAAGCTTGTTATCGTTTACTTGAGATCGAGCCAGAGAATCATGGGGCATACGTGTCTTTGTCCAATGTGTATGCTAGTTCAGGTAAATGGGACAAGGTATCGGAGTTGAGGAAACGTATGAGAGACATTGGACTGAAGAAGGAACCGGGGTGTAGCTCAGTTGAGGTTAATGGTGTGGTTCATGAGTTTCTAGTTGGGGATAACACACATCCTATGTCAAAGAAGATATACCTAAAGTTGGAGGAGATTGCAGCTAGGCTGAAATCGGAGGGCTACAAGCCTAAAAAGTCGGAGTTGTTGCAGCTAGTCGAGGAAGAAGATATGCAAGAAAAGGCTTTGCATCTTCACAGTGAGAGATTAGCTCTTGCCTATGGACTTATTGCTCAAAACCCATCTCAACAGATTCGGATCGTGAAGAATCTCCGTGTTTGTGAAGACTGTCACACGGTGTTCAAGCTCGTATCGAGGATTTATGAGAGGGAAATCGTGTTGAGAGATAGGTATCGGTTTCACCATCTGAAAGGAGGATGCTGCTCTTGTATGGACTATTGGTGAGTGTCTATGAGACTTCATTTCTGAGAAGGTCACTGCAGGTATATGAACTCAAGCTTAGAGTCTCAAACTATGGACCTCGTAATGCAAATTTTCCTAGGGTACAGGCTAGTATAATGTTATATTATTGTTGTACTTGAATTAGAACATATATAACATGTGTACCAAGTTGTCTAATGAGCCTCAAGCATTGTTTTCATAGTGACGAATACAGGTGTAATATGATTGATACTCTATCAAACTTATCTTTCCTGAGCTCAAGTTCAACTCAAGCTCGGTTCATTTAGAAAGGTTAGACAAGATTGGATTACCTAGAATAAAAATACATTTAAATAACCAAATGTAAGGAGTAAAATGATAAGACACTCTAAACTCGATAAAGGTTCAATAAGCTCACAAGTCTATTGAGTGTTACTAAGCTAGAACTCAACTTGATCTACTTCAAGTCGAGTTCTAGCTTTTCCGAAGTCGAGTCGTCTGCAAGTTACTCGTTGTCTACTCAATTGCACCCCGTGGACAAATATCAAGGGTGATCTACGAGATCTGTTGTTTCGTCACGAAATTAAACAAAAGTAATATCAAGTCTTTCATTTGCACCAGCACCAGAGTCTACAATATATGTATTTTTAATCATCTGGACAAGTGATCACAGTGAAACAAATAATTAAAAAATAACTGGAAATTTTGCCACTACCCTTTCCACAAAATATGGGAACCACATAAGGCAAAATATGGAGGTTGATGGAACGTTATTTTTTAGGTTTATTAATATGATGCTGAAAGCTTGACAATTGTATAAATAAAGTCGAAACTTCACAACATTCTTTTATTTAAGATTAAAAAGAGTTCACACTGTGCTTAGAAATATGGTCTGTTTCTATATCAGTATAGAAAACAACATAAACGTCGATGGAAGCGTAAAAAACCTATCACTGCAACAAATCACCCCGATCATCCGCCTAAAAAGTCAAACCCTTATTAGGAAGGTAATTTTGTATCCCCACCTCAAGCATTTCCCACCTGAAGAAAGGCAAAACTTCAATGTTCCACATATTCTTTTAACACATACCAAAGAAACATGAGCAGTAACATCGATGGTGTATAAATCCTAGAGGTCAGATAAAATTCATCTGAGTCAATCTGAGGCAAGTGCATTTCTAAAATATCTTTTCTTCTTGTGTCCTAATCTCTGTGTGCAGCAGAATATCATGTTGCACTCATAATATGTTGGTAAGCGAAACATATATCCACAAAAGAAAAGGCTGGTATAACAAAACATGACAACAGAAGAATCAAAATAGTGTGCAACTCTAAACACCAATAAAGAGGTAAAATGGCCCTCAATTTTAAATTATACCTTTGAACAGTGGGTCCGGTTTTATCCGCTCTTGGCAGATGATGCAAGAAGCCCCATCTGTTCAGTTAGATTATTCATATTCCTCAGTTTATCCCATTCACTTTCTTGAGCCATCAGCTTATCCATGCTAGTACTGTTCCCCAAATTGACAGAATTGATCTCGTCTGTACCCTCAGGGAAGGGACTGATTGGAAGAAATTGTTCCCAGAAAACATCATTTATACCAGGTAGGTTATGAATATCATCAACTGGTAGCTTATGAATATCACCAAGCAAGGCATCAACATCATAATCTTCCAAAGGATCATTCAGTACATCTGGTATAGGTGCATCAACAAACCCAGGAATTGTATCCCCACAACCAAAATGTAAAGACTCCACTCCCTTAAATGGCCCATCATGAAGGTCAATATTTTTTTCTGGAGTGACTCCTTGAATCGGGATAAAATCAGGTATGCCTGTGCTTACTGTGGAAAATTGATTATTGTGAACATTAACATGTGAATCGGAGGTAGATTGGATCTCACCTAAGGCAGCAGCATTGGGTAAGACCTCTGCAAGAGTCACTTCAGATATCCTATCGGATGAACTACCACTATCTAAAACATCGGATGGAGGGGGCATATTTTCAATCAAGAAACCATTACTGTTGCTTAATTTAGACTCTGGCCTATTAGATGTATCTATTTTCAGGATTTGTTTTAGCATTGACATTGCAGCTTCGTTCATCATAGGCTGGTATTTGATAATCCGTCCATCAGGTGATGTAATACTATACTTTTGAGATAAATTTTCTTCGTCCTGATTGGGTAGTCTCCTTTTCTTATTAGCACCCGAAATTTGTCTACTGTTATCATTCGGCTGCTGTACCAACTGCGCTACAAATCCAGGGCTCTGCATAGCTTTGGCAAGGAATGACATCATCTGTTGTTGGCGTTGCTCCATTGCGTGAACACGATGACCAACAGTTTGTAATTTAGTGTCAGTTGATTGTTGCTGATGCCTCAACCTAACAAGTTCCTGCATAAGAACATTCTTATCTCTTTTTAACCTTTCGACCTCTTCATCTATCCCAAACTTTCCAACCTCAATGCAAGATCCAAGAGGTGGATTCTGAACTTGGGAGGATTGTTGTTGGCCTTGTGCGTGGGAGGCTTTACGCCTGTTTATACTCTTCAGTAAATGTTTGTGACCTCTGAGAAACCCCTCGTTTGCAAACTCCCAACGATCGGGATCAACCTTCCTGAACCCCTGATTAACAATAGGGGAAGGCAGACTATAAAAGAATTACTGAGGCTCAACATACACATAGAAAACAAGATTATGGTCACTCAAATCTTCACAAACCAACTCTACAACTACAAGCATATGCTTTCGCAGACCACAAAAGATCAGATCATCTCCTCATTCTAATCTTACAATTCTCATTCAAAGTAATTTTCATTCTATACTTGCACTTCTTATTCAAGGTAATTTTGAGAGAGGGTTGATTAAATAAATATTTCAAATCAAAACCTAATTATCAGCTCTTCTTATGCTAGCAAATCCCTCAGCTAACCTCAATCAACAGAGAAAGTAACAAAATCATATATAGCTACCAACAAAACTGACAAATCATTTTCATCGAACTAAGTTGAATATAAAAATCATGCTCAGTTAACAAACAATCAAACTCAATTTTAAAACGTTTCGTCATTATAAACAGAGCTATGGAATTTCATATTTCGATGCACCGAACTTCAAAAATTATAAACAAAAAGCCAAAAAAAAAAAAAGTGAAGAATGAATCTAACGTAGGTGTTCAACTGGCGAACGAAGCTGGAGAAATTATTGTGCTTGAAATACTTGGGCAAAAGGTCTCTAGCAAATTCCGGCACGTTCCATACAACGAAGCTATTGTTGCTCTTACTCCACGAAACCACCGCATCCGTCGCCGGATCATCCACCATATCATACGTCTTGCTCAAAAACGGCGGCGGTGACGTCGCCGCCCCTGCAACACTTCCTCCTCCGGCTTCCATAACCAGAAGCACAGATTTAGGTATTTGAGATGGAGAGAGAAAGCGAGATTGGAAACAATAGAAGAAAGAGGAAAGCGCGAGAGGAGAGTGATGTGTGTGAGAGAGAGAGAGTGAGGAAAGAGAGAGTGGGTGAATGGCTCTTTTTACTGATAGTAATCGGTTTGAGTATGGAACCCCAGAAGCCTCCATAACTGTGATTTGCGCCTCCAAAAAGACCTCTCTTTTTCACCTACTTTTTTTTTAAAATTATTATTATTATCTAATTTTGATTATTTCGAGTTTTATTGTACTACAAATTTGTTATTAAATATACGACAATAATAAATATAATGTTGCATTTTTTAACAAAGTACTTATATAGGTTTAGAATTTATCGAAATGCATAATTGTAAAACAATTTGATATTATTCCATCCAATTTCAATTTAGTGTCACATTTCCAGTTTCCAATTAGACGTGGTTTTAAATTTGTATGCAATTTTATTTCAAAACTATCTCTATTAATATTCATTAGTTAAAAGTTAGGGGTTTGATATCATCCTTTTAATGAAATTAATTTGATTCTCTTTTAATTTTGGATCCTAAATTTTTTGAAAATTGAATTCAATATTTGTCCAAATTTTATGTTACCTAAAATGAAAATTAATTGGAAGCCGTCGAAATACACAGAGAGTGCAGAGATCAGACATACGAATTGAATCATTTTAATTGGATTAAATTTCACAATGCTAAAATTATGATGGACATTTTTAAGAGGGTATCTAAAGTTGTGGGATTAGACTTCTCATTGACATGTGTTAATTAACGATCATTTAAACTCGATTTGGTGAGTCTTCTGTGCAAAATGTTGTGGTATTTTGGGAATAAAAGTCATATATGTCTATCGAACTTTGTGTTATTTTGAGTTTTTATCCCCAAATGAGCTTGAAACCAAACCTCTGCAGCAGCAGCGACGACAACAATAATAATATAAAAAATATATGATAGATTATGAATTATTAAGTATAATTTAAAATTTTGAAGCCTAATTGTGAAGGCAAAATATTTTGATCCATGCATCCAGGTCGACCCGCCCTACGCGTCTTTAACGTGCGTTTTCATGCTTCCAACGCGCTTCCACGTGTCTGGTGGGTGCGCTCAAACCCACCAAGATTCGCTTAAGACAATTATACCCTCATGTTATGTTAGAATTACCTTCATGTTATGTTAGTATTACCCTCATGAGGGTAACACTAACATAAACCCACCAAGATTCGCTCCAGACAATCATACCCTCATGTTATGTTAGAGTTACCTTCATGTTATATTAGTATTACTCTCATGAGGGTAACACTAACATAACATTTACATAACGTGAGGGTTACTCTAACATAACATGAATGTATGATTAACATTGTTTTTTACCTTCATGTTATGTTAATGTTACTTTCATGTTATGTTAATGTTACTTTCATGTTATGTTAGTGTTACATTCATGTTATATTAGTGTTACCTTCGTGTTATTTTAGTTCAGTGGTTTTAAACTAAGGGTATGAAATTTGGAGATTGGGTCACATTAACATAACGCGAAGGTAACCCTAAAATAATATGAAGGTAACACTAACATAACGAGAAGGTAACGACCAAAACATGCAAAAAAAAAAAAGTAAAGAGGCACGGGTTAGGGAGTCAGCCCAGTTGCACGGATCTGAGATTTGTGCAACTAGTACACATGAGAGTAACTCAATTGTGAAATATTTGTGTATGTGAGCTCCGATCTGAGCGACAGCTTACGTGGTCATTCATTTTATATTTTTCTTTTAATATTTTTATATCTTCTATAAAAGCTACAACTGCTTAGAGAAGTCACAAACACAAATTTATCTCTTCTCCTTTCTCACCCGTTGCAACTTCGACGTCTGTCGCCAATCAAATATCTCCAACTATAGTCCTCGATCAAATCTCTCTTCATCCCTTCAATTGCCGTCTATCGTGTCTCTACTCGATTTGATTTTTACAGGCATATTTTGTTTTTATAGGCAGCTTCGGAATCTCGAACTGTAAAAGTTACATGATTTGGATAAATGTACTTGATGAAAATTATGGAAGCCTTGCAATATCAGATACTCACCAAATACGATTCGAGATTCCGAAACTGCCTTAAAAAGCCAAATTGAGTAAAGGCACGATAGACGGCAATCGAAGGGATGAAGAGAGATTTGATCTACGTCGGAGTTGCAGCTGGTCAAAAATGAGAAGGGAGAAATTTGCGTCTGTGTCAGTTGTATCTTTGGAGCGGGTGAGAAAGAAGAAGAGGAAATTTGTGTTTGTGACTTCTTGAAACAGTTATATCGTCGCTTTTACAGGAGATATAAAAATATTAAAAGAAAAACAAAAGAAAATCCCGTTATATTAAATAAAAAAGTTTTTCTAACCTAATTTATCACACAAGTGCTAGCCTAAATAGAAATCGATTTCTTAGTTTATCATGCAATAAATTGAAAAGTTGATCAACTCATGTGCGATGAAACTTAAATTTATTTTTTTATATATATAATAAATATATGTTTTATAAGTATATTCTTACATGTTACACATGAGATCTATAAAAGAATCCCATCAACAATTTTTAGAACTAGTTTTTAGGTAAGAAATCATTATTTTAATGAAAAAGTAAATTGCACTGTTTTTGCAGAGAGGAAAAATTATTCTGCAAGAACGTTTTACAAAGCAGGTGAGAGGAGAGAGAAAGAGATAGAAGAGGGGGGAGAGAAGTGGAGGCTCACTTCTCTGTGATGTTTTAATCACTTTTTTATTTAAAAATAATACTACTCTAAAATTGTATATTTTTTATAGTTATAAGTATATCTTTTTTATTATAATTTAAATTGAAGCATAATATTAAATCTACATTCAAAATAAATTTAAAATTGTGCAACATGTTTCTTTAGATTTTTTTAAATAATAAATATTACAAGACATTCAAGCTTGTTCGCCTATTTATTTTGATCTTCAGAAATAAAAAAACCGTAAACTAGAGAATTTGATGGCTCTATAATTAAGTGTACGCAAAAACTCATATGCAATCGTCTCACATGCGACGGCACTCGCGCACGGTCGTGTCCTCAGACACGACCGTGCGCGAGTGCTGTGTATAAGTATGTCTTTTTCAACAATAAGTATGTGATTTTTCACTATAAGTATGTGATTTTTTTTCCTCGCCCACGACCGTGCCTTGGAACACGACCGTGCCTCGCTGAAAACTTAGAGTCAATCTGTGGCGCACGGTCGTGTCTTGGGGCACGATCGAGATAAGTATGTGATTTTTGTCTATAAGTATGTCTTTTTGTGCTATAAGTATGTGTTCCAGCGCACGGTCGACCGTGTCCCAGCGCACGACCGTGCGCGAGTGTATTAATTTTTCATCTTTTATGCAAAAAATAAAATCGACAATGTTGAAATGAACTTCTTTATATTCATGTATATTGGAAATCATTTATTCTTTACATGACAAATTTATTTTATATTCTAGTTGGCAAAATATTTTGTGCAACTGGTGCATGAATTTAGGATTTATGCACTCGGATAGACCTGCCCCACACGCCTCTGACGCGCGTTTTTAAGCATCCCAACGCGCTCTCACTCACCCCACGCACCTGATGGGTGCACTAACCCACCAAGATTCCCTCCAGACAGTCATACTCTCAAGTTATGTTAGAGTTATCTAACATAACTCTCTCATGTTATGTTAGGGTTACTTTCATGTTATGTTAGGGTTACACTCACGAGGGTAACCCTAACATAACATGAAGGTAACCCTAACATAACGTAAGAGTCACTCTAACATAACATGAAGATATGATTAAGTTAATGTTACTTTCATGTTATGTTAGTGTTACCTTCATGTTATATTAGTGTTACCTTCGTGTTATTTTAGTTCAGTGGTTTTAAACTAAGAGTATGAAATCTGGAGATGGGTCACATTAACATAACACGAAGGTAATCCTAATATAACATGAAAGTAACATTAACATAACGTGAAGATGAATGTAACACTAATATAATGTGAAGATAACGATCAGAACACGCGAAAAAAGTAAAAAGACACGAACTGGACAGCCCAGCCCGCACGCGGCCTAGTTACACGAATTTGTAACTGATGCATAGGAGAGTAACTCATTCTAATTAAATTCAAATAATATTTCTAATAACTGAATTTCTTATACAATATATTACTAGCAGCCATTGTCTGTTATTTTGAAATAAATATAAGACTATGGATAAAATAATGTAAAATATGCCCTCGAAAAGAAGAATGGTCCATTGGTCCCTAATAAACACGTTACTTTTTTATCCACTCCATATAATTGATTATCCCAAGTATACATTGGTTGATTTATAACCACGTGGTAATAATTATCATATATGAAATATGGGCTTAATTTTTTTTAATTACCATGTAACAACAAAATATGATCCCAACGACTTATTAAAAAAATCATGTTAAACTTTTTAACTGAAAATAAAGATGAAAACACTGATGAAATAAAATATAAAAGAAAAATTGTCATATAAAATATAAACATTTTTAAAATTGAATAGGTCTTGTGTGAAACTGTTTTACAGATTTTTTTTATGAAACATATCAATTCATAACTCATATTTAGCAATTTATATGAAAATTTGTGGATATAGTTCAATTTATGAGTAATAAGAATTTATCTCACAAAAACTATACGTGAACCGTCTCACATGAGTTATTGTGATTAAAATTTTATTAGTTGAAATTATAGATATAATAAATTGCCACGTGGAAGCAGGGCCTATCTTAATTATCCAAGAAGCAAAACGACCAATTAATAAAGAAAAGAGAAACAAGAACAGTAGATATTTACAGCTCTCTAGAGAGAGAGAAGGGAGAGAGAGATAATGTTATTACGAGCAGATTATATATGTCTCTCTTCCAGGTTTTGCTTCTTCAGGGTCGGAGAAGTAAATTTCAATGTAGGTATCAATCTTCGTCGCCGACGAGTTGGTGGTAGCCGCTGCAAAGCCGCTCTAATTACAAATTCTGATTCATTCGAGGTTGGGAAGCTAATTGGAAGCTATGGATTCATGAACATTACTAGGTTTGTCTGTTTTTTTTTTTTTTTTTATTGTAAATTTATAATTGGGAGAAAACAGAATAAATAATTCATGTTTAATGGTAGTGCAGTTACTCCGGTTCGCAATCGGGGATGGATACGGAATATTTGCGGGGGGATGTTGGGAGATTGCGAGCTCAGGATGTTGGAGAAGGAAGTGTGAAAATCAGGTTCAATTAATATATTTAATTTAAGTGTTCTCTGTGTGTGTGTGTGTGTGTGTGTGTAATGAGTGCTTTTGATTGAATTGGATTCTTTAGTGTGAAATATAGCTTTGTTGCGATTGCTGCTTATTTTGGATGTGGCAGCTACTTTGCAGACTTTATGAAGGAAGAATAGCTCAAGGTCCACGTAGAGGTACCTCCGTTATCTTTAAGGTGATTATTTGGGTATTTTTCGTTTTGTTTGAGGATTTAATGTTGTCGACAAAGTGTTCTGTTTTAGTGGATATCACGCAAATTGTTGTAATGTTAGAGGAGTCAGTTATGTGATTACGCTAAACTGGTCGTTTTGTTTGTAGTGTTCTGTGTATTGTGTACAGAAACTGTAATGCTCGTCTTATGTTGTTTCACTGTCCATTAACCGAGAAACTGAATAAAATCGACAATGTGATGAAGGTGTATCCTGGGCAACAAGTTGGTGGCATTGAAGCGGATTTAATGGCTGCGAATGAGCTCAGTGCCCATGCTTCCCTTCAAGTAGTGTGAAATTCCATTGGTTTTGTAAACATATCCGTAGCCTTTTCTTGAGAAATTCGTTTATATTTAGAAATCTTTCTTATAAGATATGAAATGCACATTCTCTGCAGAGCAGTCCAAAAGCAATTGCTTGCCAGAATATCAACATACTTCTTGGAGGATTTGAGACAAAAACTGGTGAGCAGGTATTGTGATTGAGGTTCATTTGTATGCTTAATTTGCTTTGTTCAGTACTTATCATAAAATGTCTCATGCATAATATGTTGGCTGCAGTGGCTTGCTTTTCGGAATGATGGAAAGTACACTGCAGCTGACTATGCAAAAGTTGCAAGTGAAAAGATGTCGAAATATAGTGACCTTGGAGGACAGAAATTTTGGAATCCTTTTGAGAAAAATGAAACTATAAAGAGGAGAAGATACTTTGTCACTAGACTGCTTCAGGGTACCATTAGTGGCTTGGCTTACATGCACGACCATGACAGATTGCACCAAAGTCTTGGACCTGCTTCTGTGGTTCTCAAGTACGCCTCCGCTAGTTTTAAGTTATGGAAATTACTTTGTTCCTTCCCAAACTCGCTCTCTGCCTATTTTAATGTCATGATTGTTTCTCTATTGTGATTGGTAGTACAATGGTAGAGAAAGATGCTGCATATATGGTCCCAAGGCTTCGAGATCTTGCCTTTTCAGTTGATATAAGGTAATGTCTAACACAAACTCAAACGATGTCCTTAGGCACTTAGACTCATCAATTTTTAAAAAGGATTTCATTGTAGAAATAATTTTGAGCGTGGGATTTTGGTGGGGTTATAAAGATGAAAAAGGTTCATAGTGTTGCTTACTTGCTTAGAAAGCTTGCATCAGAGGGGATTTAATATTGCTTGTTGCTTGGATTTGAAGGTCTGTTTGGCATGTTATAGCCACTGACTCCACAGGTGCGTCCTGTTTAAGCTCAACTCAACCACCATGACTAACAAAAAAGTTAATGGCTTGCAAGGTTGTCTGAGCTAGAGGGAGACTCAAGTATTCTCTCCGATGGACTATGGAGAAGAGCATCTGTTGCTGGTGCTTTCACTCCTATGGAGAAACGAGCCTTTGGAATAGCAGATGATATGTAAATTGATCAACCCTATTTTGTCTTTCAGTTAAATTTAAGCAAATTTTAGTTATGTTTCTTGATCATTTATCTATATGCCTAATTATCTTTGGTTCTTCACAGATATGAAGCTGGCCTTCTGTTTGCTAATGTAGCCTTCATCCCATTTTGTGAAACGGGGGTGATGGACAGTCTCTCATTGCGAGTAAGTCAAATCTGCAATGTAATTTATGTTTTGAGTTGTAACAACCTGTAGACATGTGCTTCCCACAGTCCGTAACTAAGGCTGTTATTGTAAGGATTCTAACCATGCATTGTCGAAATTTCCAGAGGCTTCTTGAGAATACATTCCAACTTGATGTCCAAGCTATGAGAGAGTGAGTTGTCTTGTTCAGTATTATCGTAAATCTATAATGTTCTCTCTGAGAGATCAATGTTTATTGGCTTGCTTCTTGGCAGATACTGTTTAGCTGATGACCGTCTTCTGGAAGCTGTTAAATTTCTAGATCTTGGTAATGGTGCCGGTTGGGAGTTGCTTCAGGTCTACTCTCTTTTGTGATAACTATTTTCTGTTGCATTCTTGAATGGACAAAGTGATATTATACGTGATTTTGCAAGATGCATCATTGGTCAATAGAATAAAAGTCATTCGTAGTTTGCTCTATGCGTAATGCACCTCCAAATCTCCAATCATCTAATAGCTTCCTTTGTGAACTAGTCTCATACGAGAGCCATGAAGAATAGGAGAGACGATATCATCATTGTTCTCCTCCCTTTTCATGTAACTGATTATACTGATGATCGTCTCTCTTATATATCAGGCTATGCTAAACCGTGATTTTCGCCAGAGGCCTATCGCAGAAGCTGTCTTAAACCATAGATTCATGGCTGGATCTTTCCTGGACTTATGAATGCTGCTACTGCTGATGCAAAAAAAAAAAAATTCCTTACGAAGATGGCTAGCTTCTGTAGTTTGCAAATTGTAAAGTAGCTTCCATATTTGGAAGGGCAGTACCGTCATTTTAGTTTTACGATGGATCGAAACAAAATGGCCATGATCATAGTGGGATATAATTATAAAGACCTGGTTAAACGAAGGATACTCATGCAATTTAGACCCATCAATTTTATGTAGATCACCGTTGTGTAGAACTTTATATAAAAGGTCAAACAAACTTGAAACCAAAAGATTAGATCAAATAATTAGATCTTGAATTCATAGTTTTTTCATCCATGTTAAAATCATTGAAGAGAGATTGATCAAAGTCATGATGATTAATCAAACTACACAAAAACTTTTATGCATCAGGTGCATGGATCTAGACCCGACCCGCGCGTGTACGCGCTTCCACGCGCGTCTGACGCGCCCTCACGCGCTCCCACGCGCCTGGGCGGATGCGCACCTTTAGGTTACGTTAAGGATACCTTTCAGTTATGTTAAGGATACCTTTAAGTTATGGTAAGGATACCTTTCAGGGATACATTTCAGTTATGTTATGTTAAGGATACCTTTAAGTTATGGTAAGGATACCTTTCAGTTATGTTAAGAATACCTTTGAAATCCTGATTCCAGGTTACATGTCATGTTATGTTAAGAATAATTTTTAGTTATGTTAAGCATACCTTTAGGTTATGTTAAGGATACCTTTAGTTATGTTAAGAATACCTTTTGGTTATATTAAGCATACCTTTAGGTTATGTTAAGAATACCTTTAAGTGATGTTAAGGATACCTTTGAAATCGTGATTCCAGGTTACATACCATGTTATGTTAAGAATACCTTTTAGTTATGTTAAGCATACCTTTAGGTTATGTTAAGGATACCTTTAATTATTTTAAGAATACCTTTTGATTATATTAAACATACTTTTAGGTATATTAAGGATACTTTTAGGTTATGTTATGTTAGAGATACCTTTGTGTACAAAATGTGTAACACAACTACCTTATGGATAAGGTATCTCTAACATAACATAAAAGTATCCTTAACATAACATAAATGTATGCCTGACCTAAATTAAATGTATGAAATTTGGGCACAAAGGTATCCTTAACATAACCTAAAGGTATCTCTATACATTACCTAAAGGTATTCTTAACATAACCTAAAGGTATGTCTAACTTAACGTAAATGTATGAAATTTGGGCATAATGGTATCATTAAGGTAATCTAAAGGTATTCTTACGTATTACATAAAGGTATTCTTACGCATAACTAAAAGTCATGACTAAAATTGAAAAAAAAACAAGCGCGAAAAAAAAAAAAAAAAGCGGGTCGGATTACCCGGATCCGACCCGGGTGCATGGATCTAAGCACAAGTGACTTACTCATCAAACTAATAATCTCTCCCATGCTCACAATGTTTTATTTAGCTTTCAAAAAACATGCAAACTATAAAGAAATTACTAAAGCTTTTTATTTTATTAATGTTTCTTATAAAATTAAAGTTATTTATTATATTCCTGACAAGATAATATATATCTTTAAGATAAATGGTTATTGATTTTTATTTTCTTTCGGCTTTTATTGTCAATTTCCACTTACTTTTTTAGCAAGTTCCATTTTATATGACAATTGGATTTCATGTGAATTTTCATTTTATTGTTTGACTCATGTGAAACTTGAATCGTATTGGGTTCTAAATTGTATCAAATATTTATACTCGTTATTAAATACAAACCATAATTTAATACCTTATTTGGTCAAAATTATACATAAATCGAAAATTAAATGGCAGTCCACATGAAGTTTATGAAATGCCAATGTGTTAGATTTTAGTACACAATAGTTGGATACAATTTGTGCAATTTTTGCTTGACTTATTTATTGACTTAAATTCCAAAATTGTTTACATTAAAAAAAAATAAAAATAAAAATCTTAGAACGGAAAAGCGAGTTTTCGTTGAGAAGAAGAAGGTTCGAAAACGAAGGAAGGAACGAAGCATGGAATTTCAATCAAAAGTGATCTGTTTTCAATCTACGATTACTGTTTAGTTTCTTGTTAGCGAAGGAAAGTTGTAGAATCGTTTTCTGATCGCTTTTTCGCTTCTTGTAATCCGATTTTCCATTTATGCGGCTTAGGTTAAAGGTGCGAGTTTTCAATTTCATTTCAGGGGTTTTGATATTTCTTTTTCTCTTATTATTTTCGTTCCGTAATTTTCTGATTTGATTATTTTTCATGCGATTTAATTTGCCATTTCTCAAGTTCAAGATCGTTGGATTTTGATATGGTACTCGCAAGATTTCATCGATTTTTTAGTTTAGGGACAAGTTATGATTCTTTGTGTTTATCTCTAGTAGCTGAAGTGGTGTGGTTTGAGTTGTTTATGCAGGAATTGAGTTAATATTTAACCATTCAGATGCAATTTGGTGAATTTATTTGTTTTTTTAATTGTGATTGTTATCATGATTTTGTTTGTGTGTGAGATTGTTTAGAGTTCTATGTGTACTTTAATTTATGAATATTTCTTGAATTGGTTGAATTAAGATTCATTCATTGCCGGGTTGAAGGACACTCTTTTTGGGATTTTAGAAATTGAAGTTTTTTCTTCGATTATTTATTATATCTTACGGAAGATGTATTCTCAGAAAGTATGGTGTTTTGGGGTTGGTGGGTGGTGTAGGTTGGCTGTGAAAGAGTATATAAGATTGCCTATAATATTCTGTCATGCAGCATTTCATCTTTCTTTTCGATTTGGTAAAAATAAGATACATCACTTTGATGTGTGTGCGTCGTTTCAGTTTTCAGAATGCCATGTAATTAGGCTGGCAAAACTGGTTATCAACTTTGTTCTAGGTCTTGTACAGTTGTATCTGATAGTGGTTTGCGGCCACTGGCATAATTAGCTCTCTGTTGTATCACATAGATTATAGTTTAGTTTCATGAGACTCAACTTCATTTTTCTTTACTCTGCATGCTTATAGTTCTAAATGAAGTATTAATGAAGATAAAAAAACCATCAGTAGGATTGTCAAGGCTGCATGGCTGCTGTGGTTAATGGTGCATAAATGGAAGAAATCGTTGGCTCGTGGAGCTTCCAAATATATCAAATCTTTTCTGGGGATTGATTCCATATTCTTCAATGGTAAATCTTAAGGTTCCACGCCGTCCAGTTATAGCTTATAGGCCCGTACAACCATCTGATTTGGTGGTTCTTGAGAAAATTCATGGCGAGCTTTTCCCCATCAGGTCACAATGATGTTTTTTGGTCACTAAAGAAAGGTTTTGATGGTCATTTTGATTTTTTCTAAGAACCATGTGGATGATCCTTCAGGTATGAATCTGAGTTCTTCCTCAACGTAGTCAATGGCCATGGCATTGTATCCTGGGGAGCTGTTGATCGTAGTCGGCCTGATGAACAGAGTGACGAACTTATTGGATTTGTTACTGCAAGAATTGTTCCAGCAAAAGAAAGTGAGGTGAGCCTTGATTGTGCACTTACTTTGAAAGTGTTGGTTTTGAACAACATAGGTACGTTGTCTTTCTTTCAGGCATAGCACAGCCTATGAGAATTCAATTCCCTTTGAAGAATTTACTTCTGTTGAAACTAAAATCCTGCAACTTATTGTACTGATATTTTTCCCCCTTGCAAATTAAACTTTCATATTCTTGCAGATAGAAGATTTACTCAGCTTTGACTTGTCAAAAGCAGACCAAACATTAGTATACATCTTAACACTGGGAGTTGTAGACTCCTACAGAAATTTGGGAATAGGTAAATTTATGACTCCCTTTCCTAATTCACTTCCGTTTGGAACTTATAAGCTCCTTTACTTTTGTCCTAAATATTTTTGATCTTGGATTTTCAGCTAGTTGGTTAATCCATGAGATTATGAAGTATGCATCAAACATTTCAACTTGTCGTGCTGTTTATCTACATGTGATTGCATACAATAATCCAGCGATACATTTGTACAAGAAGATGTCATTTCAGTGCGTAAGGAGGCTTTACAATTTTTATTTTATAAACGGGCACCATTATGATTCCTACCTGTTCGTCTACTATGTGAATGGTGGCCGATCTCCATGCTCACCTCTGTAAGTGAAAACACTTATTTTTTATATGCGCCCTCTAACAGTGCCATGCAATAATTGATGTTAATGGCTCCTATTATTTTTGGTTAATCATCTGTTTAATTTGTTTGAGACCCGATTTTTTTGTGAGATTAGTTACAGCTGTAGGTTCATCACGGGTCTATTTGGTGGTCTGTAGTTTGTGTGAATTTCTTAAATCACTTTCTCTACTTCGATGGTTTTTCTGTTTCTAACTTTAGTTCTAAATTTTAATCTGCAAGATTGGAGAGATAGATGTCTTACTGATAAACCTTCCTTGCGTTGTACAGAGAACTTGTCACGTTACTTTTTACTTATGCAAAGAGCAGTCTCAAATCAATGGCTGCAAAGCTGTGGAAAGACGAAAAGAAGATCTACAAATGGCCTAAATGTAAAGAAACCGGTTGCCTTCTTCCCACTGTGCAGAACAAAAGAATCATCACAACTGAGAATTCAAGGTGTCAGTTTGTCTAATTTACTATGCATAGCCAATGGTGCTGCAGGCAACATTCTCAGATGTTAAGGCTGAAAGACGAGAAGAAAGTACGTCCCCTATGCTTCTTCACTGACCTTTGCTTTACCTCGTCTCATCTTTGAAATAACGTAGAAACGATGTTGTACTATTAACATAAACAACACTTTCAGCTATATCTTCCCATTTTCGGGCTTGCATATGGTTGTGTATGTATATCATATCTCGTTGAATCTTGAAACGCGAAGGCATTTCATAACAAGTTCATTGCAGATTTATACAAGTTCATTGCAGATTTATATCTCGTTGTGCTCCTTCGAACATTGAGCGGACTTGGTTGGGTTCGTCCTAACGGTTTCAGGCTAGTTCTAACTAGTTTCGAGTTGAAATGGATCTTGGCATTAGGGTTAATTAGTTCCAATGAGTTTCGAGTTGATGTCGATCTCGAATTATTTTAATATAAGTTATAAATTTTTACGCACATTCAGAACTTACGACACATTTAATTTCAAATTCTAAACAAATTTAAGCTACAAATTCTATTCACTATATATGAGAATCTACATTTCGGGGTACTTACATTCTAGTATTTATATTTTAGTTTAAATACTTAAAAAGTTTAAATTCTAATTTTAATATTGAAACTTCCATGTCCAAATTGTAGTTCTAGAAAGTCAATTTTATAGAAACTATTTTAAAAGTGACGCACACCTCTATTTCTTTATTTAAAAAAAAAAAACATATAACAATTAGCAAATTATTCACGCGAGATGTTCTATTACATTTTGTATTACATCTCTTATTCCAAAAGAATCATCACATACCACGTGTATTCGATTACATCATTATTTAAACAATCATCACACGTCATGTGTATTCGATTACATCATTATTTAACATATGCATGTATTAAGTGTGATGAAATATGAGGTGTAATAGATGATCAAATCCGGCTTGTACGGGGGTTTTGGCCAATAATTGATCTGATTTGGATAAAAAATTGCTCCTAATATTTTCTTTATTGATAAAAAAATAGATTTTAATTAAATATAAGAGTAGAAGACGTGTTGTTTTTAAATTAAAGAGGGTCCAAAGTCCTAATTTAATTTGGTTAACATATCTATCTTAAATAGCCAAAAACAATGATCATTGTTATTGATTTTGCATTAGATCAATAATCGTCACGCCTGCTTGACCAATAAAACCATTCAAAACATTGAAACCAAGTTTAATATTACTTTTAAGATTTGAAAATTTTCAAGAATGACTTTAATTTGTTTTCAAAGTCTTTGTTGCATAGATCTTGGGGTACAGATCGAGTTCATGCATTTACGTATATATATATATATATATACTTGTTATATAACAAGGTCACCTAACTTATCTGATTTAATTAACTCCACTAATTAAAATTATTCAAACATTATTTGATTCTTAGTTTATTTATGATTTTCCTTTTTAAGGAACCACATATCATCCATGCAAGCCCACAACTCATGATATATATATATATATATATTCAAACATTGTACGATAAGTCCAATTACTAATCTCACTTGCAGGAATAGTGATTCATTATATATCATGGAAATGTTTCACGATATACCTTAATTGTCCACATAAAAAAAAAAAAAAGGTTGTATTGTGTTTGTGGGTAGAAAAAATGCTAAGTTATATTTATATTGGCATTTTAGATTTTTGTCCATATTTTAACGTTTCCAACTTGTAAAAAAGTTATAAAGAAAAATAAAGTAATGTTTTTAGATATTGCATTTGGTGCATAATAAGCATCTAACCTGCTGGTTGGTGGGATTTGGTATTTACCAGAATTAATTTCGATATACAATTATGAAAATTGGAAGACCCTCTATATGAAACAAGACTTATACAAGTTGTAGGATTTATTTCAAGTATTAAAATATTTATTTCAAGCCAAGTTACTCGATATTAAAATTGAAATTAATAGCTGAATTGTTCATTTTATATTCGAACATATTTATATACTTGATAATATAATTATAACACCAACTTGAAAAGTGGTAAAAATTACTATTAAATATTTTGTATTTAATTTATTTAAAAAACACTTATAAGATAGATATTTCCATAAGTAATTTTCTATTTTGTGGGTTATGAATTACGATTTGACCTGTCTCACAATATAAAGCTCATCTAAACTCGATCTATTGATAATCGAAAAACTCAAATATAAATTTAAAATATGAAAAATAAAAACAATAAAACAAAGAGAAATAAAAGGGAGTCAATGACTCTTCACAGCACGCCACTGTGGCAAAATTTCAACACTATTCAGCTATAAAAACCACATAGAAGAAGCATATTCATTCCAAACCGAACTAACTTCAGTTAATCTGCAACTACTCAACAAACACATTTATACTAAACTATGGCAACTTCACCACAAGAAAGTAGCTTAAAGAAGGGGCCATGGACACCTGAAGAAGATCGAAAACTCATCGATTGCATCCACACACATGGCCACGGAAGCTGGAAAGAGCTTCCAAAGCTTGCCGGACTCAACAGGTGTGGCAAGAGCTGCCGCCTACGCTGGACCAATTATCTCCGCCCCGATATCAAGAGAGGAGCCTTCTCCGATGATGAAGAATCACTCATCATTGACCTTCATGCAAAGCTTGGGAACAAGTACAAACTAAACCTTGATTTTCTGTTGTGTTAGAAATGGTATCTTGATATATTGATTCATGATGTTTGATTTATGGTTACAGGTGGTCAGCCATAGCTAGCTATCTTCCAGGAAGAACGGATAACGAAATCAAGAATTTCTGGAACACTCATCTCAAGAAAAAGTTGCTTCAAAATGGGATAGATCCCGTTACTCACATGCCAAGCATTCATCTCACTTCTCAGTTTCTTAGCTCCTCTGGTTTAAGAAATCTCACCTGGGAAAATGTTGCAAGATTCCAAACAGATGCTGCTCGTGTGGCGAAAGTTCTACTGATAGGTAACATCTTACAGTTGCTGAACCCTGGTACTTCGCCTCGTCTCCCAATGGAATCGTTTAATCATAGTTCAGAATCACCTCACCTTAACAGCAGATCGCCATTCGATTCCATCAACCTGCAGTTGGAAGGATTGGCTCCAAAACCTGAGCATAACACTTTAACATGTCAACAAGGATATGATAGCATCCATCAACCTATGTTCCAAAATGAGATAGAAACCAACATTTTTATAGGAGGAAAAAGCAATGAGTTTGGGGAACCAGTTCCTATGTGTATGTACACAGACTATACAGTACCTGATCTCGTCTCATCATCTCCGGGGCGTTTAAGCAACGATGAAGTGCATAACAATATCATCAGCCCAGAAATTTTTTCCAACCTTTCATCTACTTCAAAGACTTTTGAAGATTTAGGGGACCTCATGGATAATGAAGCAAGTAACTACTACTGGGAACAAATCCTCAAGTAAATAAAACGTTTTCCCAATTCATTGTTGAAATCAGCTTGTTTTTTATGTTTCTAACAGGGTATGATAATCTGTTGCTGCTCATTCTACTGCAGTCAAGGAAGTATCTCGCCATGATCAATCTCGTTTCTTCAAAAACGCTTAGAATATGGAGTATAAGATGTACCAGTCATCTATATCTATTTGTTTGCTTCTGTACAGACTTACCAGCTTGTATGATCACTTTCAAAAGCACAGTTGTTATTCACCTTTTTCCTCCTATTTTTTTCCATCATGTATTATTTCCAGTGTTTGAAATTATAGTCAGAAAGAACTCTCAGAAGCTTATGTCGGCAATAAGTACATTTTTGTATCAGGCAATATTTGAGCAATGCTAATTCTGATTTCTTTAGAGCTCTTTTTGGGGCTTTATTCTGATTCTGGCTCAATGTACATGTTTCAAGCACTCTAACAATGTTCTTCTCAAGTAAGGTTGTGTATGAAAAGTAATAGCAAGAACTCCTACTATTAGGTAAAAAGAAATACTAAGAAATAAAAATCCAAACTTAAACCATGAAGTATCACAATCCAGGGACCTAATATCCATTGGTCTAGGGTGGGTGAATCCCCCTACTCCCTAGTTAATAATCCTTTTTCTAAGAATGGATAAGAGAGTTTAGATTGCTTAAACTTTCATCTGATTCAAAGTCAATATCCAAAGCAATATCTTACCAGTTAGGTAGGGAAGAAATCACATACGTCTAAGAAAGAAACTTTAACAATCATACAATCATGAACTAATGTTATTCTAATTTGAGAATAACAACCCAACAAAGATATGGAAAATCAACAAGACGTATGAAGGGTGAGCTGCTTTTGCCTCACTTGAGGCTTGGTCAAATTACATAATGGATCCCGACTTTTGTAGAAATTACATCTACCTCTCTCGAGGTTTTAAATCATCAAACAAAAAACCTAAGGTGTTTGGAGATTTCCATTAGGTTTGGTTAAACAACCAAGGTTGATTGTAATTTCCATAAACCTCAGGGTTTGGTAATTTAACCAATTACATATTTGAAAAGGCAAAATGCAATTCTAAGGGTCTGACTTTAATAGATTCGGATGCAACTTTGAGTGTAAGACTTAACAATGTCAAAAATTAGTAGCTAATCTTGTGCAACAAGGATGATCTCTTATATCATTATACAGAGTGAATTGACATTGACAGTTAGAAACAAAACCTACCTACTTTCTACCAATATGTTATTAAACAGTCCTACTCTTTCGTCCCATGCCATCAACCTCTAATTCGTTTTTGCATGAGAATACAACATTCAGAATAAACAGTGCACTTAAATACACCACAATGTACGAAGTCAAAAGTACGAAAGAACCCAAGATTGGGGTCTCATTATCACATTCACAAATAAAAATCAAAGATCAGCCTAGACTTCCCCAATTTCATCATCTCTCAAACCTCTCACAGGCCCTATAGCATAAAAATTCGAGTGTCTCAAATCTTTCACTAAACTATGATGATACCATTATGATACAAGGAAATGGCATAGATATAGCATCTACAACTATAGTCAGCAAGATCTTTGACAAGCTGGCACCTTTAATGGATTATGAGCAAATGTGATGCCTATTTGTATCTTTGATTAAGAGCCAGTCAAAAAAGAATACTGCACCACATGAACAAGACAATCATGCCTGATCACCACATGTAATAATTCATTAAGCCTTACTTTTACAATTAAACCTAACACCACCTGATAATAAAATTCTAAAAGGGAACAAAATGAACTAATGAAGTTAGCAAGTAAAAGGATTTTTTTTTTCTAAAACATGTTGCTTTTATTGCAATCTTGAATTTCAAAAGAGTAAAAAGGACCAAGACAGTTGCAGAATTTTAAATGACATACAATCAGCTACCCAAAGGTGAACTATCCTCGCGAGTGCTTGCTCGAGTTTAACTACATCATCCAACTCCTATCCTGAAAATCTGTAGACAGATTAGCATTATATGTCTTCAACCAAGATGAATCCAATGGTAACATCATTGTTGTTACCACCATATTGGACCATAAGGTTTTGGGAACAATCCAGTTGCTACACTGGCTTACAATCCTTAGAAATCACTCTGCTTATTTTGGACAATGTCGAGGAGAAAATCAGTGAAAATAGTCTCATAACGTGGCATCTTCGCATACCCTGGAAAGTAATTTATATCAATGACAAGATATCGGTCCTCAATTCTACTATCCCTTATCATGTCAAAGTTAAAAAGATTCAATTCCAAAGCCTGCCTCAACTTGTTAGCTACCTCAGTCACAAAACTCAATGGGGGCAACTCAGCTGCCTCTATCACCTTTGAAACGCCCTCGTCACTCTGATCTTGAGCAGTCACATTAGATATCTGCGAAAACGACAACACATTCCCCGACACACCCAAATTCTCCGCTGCAATATCCGGCAACGACCTCCTCTTCACACACTGAATGTGCTGACCCGCCACGTAGACCTTGAAAATCACCCCTCCATGGTTCACAAAATCCTGCAAAACAAAGGGTGGGTCCAGCTTCAACCCTCCCAGACCATCCTCGTTGAAAACCAACGACATCTGATGAGACCCCACGCTCCCATTCGCGAGTAGAGGCTTCGCGATCACCGGAAAACTGATACCCTTCGAAGCAACACCATCGAGTGCCGAGTCAGGACTTTCCACAAACACCTGCTTCGGAATGCCAACTGACCCTTCACAGGTGATATCCAGCTGGTTCACAACTTCGAGCATGGTGACCCGGTTGTGGATGCGCTGGATTGCGCCGGGCTGGTCGATGACTACGACGTTTGGATACTGCAGCAGAAATTGCTCGAGCTGGGAGAGCCATTCTGGGTCGGATAACTTGTGGATAAGACAATCGAATGGATACTGATCAATCAAGGGTTTGGCAAGTATGATTGGGAATAAATCAATTCCTCGTTCCTTGGCGAGATTGAGGAGAGATGGCTGAATAAAGCTCTCAACTTTCTTGGGCGCGAGAGCGTATCCTATGCGGTATTTCGTGGGTTTCTCCGACATCTCGTTGTTGCACTTTCTCAGCTGCACCGTTGATGATGAAGATGAAGAACAGAACCAAGTTGCAATTTTCTTTTTTTTATTTCTTGATAAAAAATATGCTCCAATTTTAAAGTTGATTTTTTTTAGCAAAGAATCTCTCTTTATGGTCACGAATAATACCTTTTTCTTTGACAAAAACTTATAGGGTACTTCTATAGTACACTTAATACATCAGATTCTTCACTCATTTTCAGTCATTAGATTTGAGATCATTAAAGTCAAAGTTAACTATGATCTCAGATCTAATAACTAAAAATGATGGATAGTCTGGTGTATTAATACACCCGGTGTACTACAGAAGGATCCAAACTTATATATCCCTGGGGTGCATAGGGGTACAAATCTAAGTGTTATATACATATTTTTCAGGTGTTATATATAAGAGTATACACATTTAAGTGTTATATACATATTCTTCAGGTGTTATATATAAGAGTATACACATGATACCTATAAAGTTTATATGTAAACATCATATGATGATTAATTTGGGGCACCATGCCCTTGGGCACACAAGTGTCACTTTTTCTTTAGCCAAAATGGTAATATACTTAAGTGAAATGAATTTTATTATTCCATTAAAAAGTTGAATTTACGATTTTGGAATTGATTTTCCATAAGTTATCGTGGGTAGAATAACAGAACTATATAGAAGATGTATATTTTAATGAAATCGTGAAACAAATAGAGATATTAGATGAATAATAGAGTTTTGTAAATTTTAATTCAAATATAATATGTGCGAGCATATCCGGTATTCGAATTCATCGAACCCAATGTCAAGAAGGAAGAATTTTGTTTTGAAATATCTAAAGTAGAGATTTTTTATGTTGAAGTTTTTTTTTTTTTTTTAATTGGCATTTTCTTAAAGTGTGACTACAAAATATATTTTATATTCTACTTTAATTATTTCTTGTCAGATTCATATGCTAAAAATATAAAATTGTTTGGAATAGATGATTTTATTATTTTTTTTGAGTAAGTAGAATTGAAAATTTATTATCGACAAAAACTTCATTGAAATTGTTAGAAATATAACATTCCATTATACGAATTCATATTCAATTCATTAAACCTTTTTATTAGATCATAATGAGACATCTACATACGACCCTTAGAAGGGAATAACGAGCAATTTTTCTAAAAGAAATAAAAATTTATTTGTATCTTTTCCTTCTTATTATAAGTTTTCTACTATACACAAAATATATAGTAGAAAACAATTACTATATTAATTTTTTATTAATTATTATTTAAATAATATATTCTTTAAACAATTACTTAAATTTGATTAAGTTTCCATTATAAATAACATGTTTTCAGAATATTAATAATATTGCGTAACATATATTTCATTTGCTTTTAAAAATATCATTAGAATCTAATATTTGATTGATGTAGTTCTATATATTTTAATTTAAGATTTTCGAATTGTATTTTTCAAGATAATAGTTAGTGAGATTAATGTGATTAAATAAAATAATACATTAAGGTCATCATATCACATTTTCAAACATATAAAGTAGATGAGATTGTGCTTTTAATTGTAGAATTGTCTAATGTGTTAAACAATAAAATAATATGATCTATGACAATTAACTCTATTTTTCATATGAATTTTAATATACATTATCTAAACTAATCTAAAATGGATACGTTAAAATATATTGTAATATCTAAATGGAAATACGCCAATTTAGATTGAACTACAAAGGTTTATAATGATCTAAAATCTTGAAATGGAGCAATCAAATTAATATTTAAAATTACCAAATAGAATGATTTTTGTTGTTTTGATTATGATTTTTAAGTGTATTATACTTTTTATTTGATTCTTAAACATTTTACTGGAATAAGAATTATATAAGAAAAAATGTGCATTATATTTCTACGTAAAGTAAGATTCCATAAATTTTGCAATTTGTATATTTGAATTTTAGAATCATTTGTACAAATATTTCACTATTTAAATAAATTATGAATTCGATAAAGTAGTTCTATCATGAAAAACGATTTTCATAAATTATAGAGCAACCATCACAATATAAAATAATGATGGAAAAGAAATTAAAATATAAAATATTGTGAATTCATAGTCAATTTTATAATATGGAATACAATTTTCATGAATCGTGTTCTTCACAATTCAAGTAATCAATTAACAATAAATATAAATATTGTCTAATCAATTAACAATAAATTTAATTTTAATACTAAACATTTTTAGTGGATTAAAACAATGGATTAGATGCAATGTATGTATGGCCTTTTAAGCACTCTAGTTGACAAATCTAATTCTAAGAACATAATGAATTTTTTGGGTAAGAAATATAAAATAAGTATCTTTGACAATGTTCTTCACAAACAAAAATGAAATTTATCTTGTAGAGAACTAATCTTAATTCTTCAAAATCTCTAATCCAAAATTAGAAACTCTTGATTTCGAATTTCTACACAAAATAGTTTGAATTGGTGAAATAATATAATATTACATAGCAATAAGAATAATAAATATAAAATACTAATAAAATAACACATATTCCGAATAATTCTTTTTCAAATTACAAATAACAACAACTTAAATCATTCAAAAGTATACTATGATCATTAATTATTGACTCAAACTACAAATATCTCTAATGAATCAATTCATAACAAAATAAATATACATAAAAAAGAAGAAGTAGAAACAATCCACTGATCCATGAAAACATAATGTACAAAATTTGAGAAATTGTGTATGGGGAAAGATGTGAGTGAATTCCAATTTTATTCTCTTATATATTTAGAGTGAATGATATGCTTATTAAATATGGAATTAGTGCATTATTTATGGTATGATCATAATTTATTGTTATTGTGATTACATAATTTGGGTTGCATTTTTGGAAAGTATCAAATTTAAGATCTTTTATATAAGGTAAAAAATATACATTTATTTGATTAAATACAATATTATATCATCTTAAAAATTAATAAACATTTCACATCCAAAATGTGGCATAATAAATTGATGAATATAAGAAGCATGTCATGCCTAGAATTTTAATCAATCAATCGTGACTATTAATTCTCATCTAATATATTTAGAAAGTTATGTGCTTAAAAATTATTATTTTTCACTATTAATTAAGAACTATGTATAATATAGATTGATTCAACGTTCACCTATTGATAAATCTAAATTAAATCACTCACATATAATATGGATTAGATTATCGACTCACTTATTTTAATACTAATTCTTGTCATATATCCTTAATTTACTCACAATTATAGTTATATAATGATACTAAAATCAAATCACTCACTCTTATATTATTAAAATATTATATTTATATATAAGGTAAAAAATATACATTTATTTGATTAAATACAATATTATATCATCTTAAAAATTAATAAATATTTCACATCCAAAATGTGGCATAATAAATTGATGAATATAAGAAGCATGTCATGCCTAGAATTTTAATCAGTCAATCGTGACTATTAATTCTCATCTAATATATTTAGAAAGTCATGTGCTTAAAAATTATTATTTTTCACTATTAATTAAGAACTATGTATAATATAGATTGATTCAACGTTCACCTATTGATAAATCTAAATTAAATCACTCACATATAACATGGATTAGATTATCGACTCACTTAGTTTAATACTAAATTCTTGTCATATATCCTTAATTTACTCACAATTATAGTTATATAATGATACTAAAATAAAATCACTCACTCTTATATTATTAAAATATTATATTTATATATAAGGTAAAAAATATACATTTATTTGATTAAATACAATATCATATCATCTTAAAAATTAATAAATATTTCACATCCAAAATGTGGCATAATAAATTGATAAATATAAGAAGCATGTCATGCCTAGAATTTTAATCAGTCAATCGTGACTATTAATTCTCATCTAATATATTTAGAAAGTTATGTGCTTAAAAATTATTTTTTTTCACTATTAATTAAGAACTATGTATAATATAGATTGATTCAACGTTCACCTATTGATAAATCTAAATTAAATCACTCACATACAATATGGATTAGATTATCGACTCACTTATAATTTTAATACTAATTCTTGTCATATATCCTTAATTTACTCACAATTATAGTTATATAATGATACTAAAATCAAATCACTCACTTTTATATTATTAAAATATTATATTTATTGAGTCACTCATATATATTTACATATATAGTGTGAATATCTTCCGTAATCTAATAAATAGTTATAATATATTAACATAAAACATATAATAAATTAAATCATATATAAACTCTTTCGAACATAATAAATGGTTATGATAAATTCACATATATAATAAAATATGACATATGACTTTATATGTAAATTTTTTTATTCTCAAATATATTGGTGAAATTTAATAATTAAAGTTGACTTACCTAATAAAATCATTTATATAACCCTTTTTTCCCAAATTATTTCCTTATATACACACATCATCATTCAAATCATTTAATAATTTATATTTTCATTTACATTTATCTATATATTGCATCTTTCATATTTTAATAATAAATAAATATCTTTTATTTTAATAAAAAAATTATTTCCAATTTTGAAATGGTGTTTTTGTCAGGAAAAATGTGACATTAATATTTGAAGAAATGTTTGTATTTTTATATATATCTATATATATATAAAAGCAGAACATTCTGCTAAAAATAGCTTAAAAATTTTCTCTTTCTATGAACTTTTACTATTTTAAGAAATTATCATAAATAATTTTAATTATCAATTATCTTGAAATATATTATATCATTAATAATTATCATAATTAATACAACCATAGTCATATAACTACAGTAAAACTAAATGCATATATAATATTACGTATAAATTTTTTTTACCTTCAATAATCTCTAATAAGTAAAACTAAATGTATACAAAATATTCCATGATAAAAATAAAATTCACTCTCACATAAACCTTTTGATAGATCAAAATTAATTAATCAAACTTTTCAATTCCCACAGTAATGAAAAATTAGTTTCACAGAATCATGAAAGCCAAAATTAATTACTCAAACTTTTCAATTCCCCTGTAATGAAAGAATATCAGTTTCATAGAATTTTAATGAGCCAAGATCAATTATTCAACCTTTCAATTCCCTGTTGTTGGCTTATAAATAGCCCTACTTCGTAACCAATTATGTTCTTTGCACTTTTCATTTATTCACACAAGAGACATATAGAAACCAAAACAGATTTAACATATATATGGCTCCACTTTTCAGCTTGATCAAGGAGATTGGTCCACATAGAACCCAATGGGCTTTGAAGTTGCGTCTGATTCGTACATATCATGTACCTGCATTTCAAAACAGACATGCCAATCAAAGTTTAGAGTGTGTTTTCCATGATTCGGAGGTATGGTTTGTAATCTCATGAACAATATTAAACAATTTAATAAAATTTCAATACTATACTGAATTAAAAAAATTCTTAATTCTATGAAATGCTGATGTAGATTCTGTTTTTTCAGGGTGTTCGTATTCATGCTACAGTAAATCGTGACCTCATGAACAGATTTGATCATATATTGATCGAGGGGCATATTTATGCTTTAAAAAATTTTATTGTTACAAACAATCGCATGAGATATAAAACAACTTCACACCGTTATTTTCTCATATTTCTAAACACCACTAAAGTTACAGAAATTTCAGACAGTACTTTCCCATCATATGTTTTCAATTTCAAACCATATACTCAACTGAATCCTAATGAGTTGGATGACAACTTGATGTTTGGTAAGTTCTATTTATTCTTGCTAATCAGTAGTAAAGATGGTATGAATTTTAATTATAACAAAGATTCTAATATTGGTGTTTTATTTCAGACATCATTGGTCGAGTTGTTACTTATACATCACGTAGTGTGAATGGAAATAATGGCACTAACCTAATGGAAGTGACTCTGGAGGATGCTGAGTATGATTTATAACTTTATAGTCTATAGTATATGATTTTTCATACATCTTATGATTTTGTACCATTTTTTATAATAGGAGGAATCAAGTTAGATGCAGCCTATGGAATGAGTATTGTGATCAAATGATGGCAGCAATTGCGAATAGAGATGAAACACCTATTGTGGTTTTGCAATTTGTGAGGGCAAAACTTTATATGGGTAAGTATATTTTCATTATCTGAAAAATGGTCAATGGTATTATCAACTTCTGTGCTTTAATAGTTTGAACCAAAATGTAATTCTTTAGCATGTACCTTTCCATATGGTGAGAGAAGCAGTTGAAGAGCAGAGATCCATTTGCTAACCTTCTCTTTCTTTTCCTGTTTTGAGTAAAAACTTAGGCATAAGTAACTTCATCATGCCAGAAACTACATATGCTCATATGAATCACTAAATAATCAATCATGCAATTCACATAACAGAATCAAGCATTCACATTTGAAGACAGAGACACATCAGTCTTGAGCCGTTTAGGCATCATGTACACATTCTGCATGGCAAAGACAACCATTTTCCTTTAGTTTTTTTTTTTTTTTGTAAATTATGCAACTAGACTGATATCTCAGTTATTAATTTGTTTTATGTAGATAAAGTTACTGTTTCAACGACTTATAATGCATCAAAGGTGATTATAGATGGGAATTTGAAGGAAGTGGCAGATTTCAGAAACAGGTATTCAAATGTAATTTATTTAAATTTCCATGACTTATATTAATAATTTAGTTTTGTAAATAAAGGTTTGACGATGATGATGCGGGCACAATGACAACACTAACTAAAGTTTCAAGTTCATCAATTCAAACTATAAATGACGAATTCCTCACTGGGAAAGCTATCATCAAAAGCATTGAACAGATTAAGAATTCTGGGGAAGTAAGTAATGATATAATATTTAGTATTTTCGTTGGATATATTTTTTTCAAATACACCAACTTAATTTTTTTAATTTAGGTTGGGAGTTTTTGGGTGCATGCTTGGATAGTTGGTTTTGAAAAAATTGATACATGGTGGTACTTATCATGTAAAAAATGCCCTAAGAAGGTCAGCAAAGTTGATAAGAGGTTCTACTGTTCAAATTGTGATCGTTTCGATGATGATGGAAAATCAAGGTTTGCTATAATTCATTCATAGTTACTTTTACATGTGAACTGAGATTTTATTATAACTTTTCTAATCTTCGTATATTCATCAAAGGTACAAGATAATAATTCGTGTGCAAGATAATACTAATAATGCTACATTTCTACTATGGGATCAACAATGTGCTGAGTTGATTGGCAAGTCAGCCTCCCAATTGATTGAGGAAACAACTATGTCAGGAAGAAGTGATGGGAAATCTACACATGATCCTATTATTTCAATCATTGATAGAGATGCTTTCTTTAAGGTTCAAGTAAAGCCTGAAGAAATAGTAGACTTTATTGGAGCATATACTGTGAAGAAGTTATCTACTGATGGTGAAATAATTTCTAAGTATGGTGTTTCTTCCCTCTTCTGCCAGGTATTTATTTTCTACACTTCAATTCATTTTATTACTTAAAATTTATGTTATTATAGTCGAAATCTGCTTTTAATTTTACACACCTAATATGATATCAAAACTACCCAAGATAATAAATATGAGAAGGTAATTACAAATAAACACATTTATAACTGTATATGATAGTGCTGGAAAATATGTGACATATTTTAACATATTTTGTTTTAAAATTTAAAGGTTAGTTCTTCGGAGGATGAGGTGAGTACCCCATCAAGTGATGAAAGGAAGAATGAAAATGAAGAAGACTGCAATAATATTTCAGAATATGGATTGAAGAAGAAGAGAAAAATTGAAGATGAGTTTTCCACAAGTAAATCAGGCAAGAGCAAAGTTATAGTAAAACAAGAGAAATGATTAGTCTATTACTTAAGGAATTTTACCACGACTTTTTGTTTCCTTTTGGGGCAGCAAGTATCTTCTAGACAGTATGTTTTCCAATAAAATTATATTACGTGGCCATTTGATTATCTAGATTATTTAGCTGAATGTTTTTTTCATTCTTCTTAAAATGATATCCTATTTTAATTTTGAGCTTAAAAGATTACATTTAATTTGGAGAGGGGATGTTTAGAATATAACATGCTTATAAACCACTACAAAGCTTCATACCTGATATACTGATAGGACAACTGCGCTGCAGCAACTAAAGCCTCATCAGTGTAGCGAAGCTTGTGGTGTATCTCATAGCGTTCTCTAAAATTTCATTAGCATTTCGTAGGAAGTTGGTGACAGCATTCATGGGACTTTCACCTATTACAGGCTTCCCCAACTGTAAAACCATAAGCTATGTAAGTAATATGAACAAAACTGACAGTATGTCCACAAAGGCATCCTGAATTAAAACTTAGTAAACATTTACTGTCAAATTCATCAGCAACAGAGCAACATATATAAAAGACACAGAAGAAGCAGGACCCTCCACATAAAGATGATGGTTTCCTCTCCAGAATCAAGTTGTATAGGCACTCCAAAAAGATTAGAGTGCACAATTTATATTTATTCACCAAGTGATTAAGTTTTAACTGATTACCTGGGAACAATTTTCTTAATGTTTCAGGTAACACGAGATGTAAATGTGCAAGGTTTCAGGAAATCATATTCTTGAATCTTGAATGGATCAATCCTAGACATGGATTACCAGTAAAAACTGAAAACAGCAGTTTAAGAAGTGGAATCAATATGTAAAGAATAATAAATCATAATTCCAGCATCTCCAGAGAGCATCAACCAAATTCAAAGAGAGGGACGATAAAGGTGATGAGAAATAAAAGGCATACAAGGTAAAATAGCATTCAATAATCATAAGTCTGCTGGTCCCTTGCTCACGAGCATGTCATTGATTAATATCACAAAGCATACATGCATCTCTATCTAACAAAATTCTACCAAAAAAAAAAAAAAGGTGGCCAAGTGGAAATAGTGTACCTCTGACGGAGAAGGATGAATCAGTGACTTAAAGCCAGAATTCTTTTCCAGGGGATTGGTTTTAAAACCCGGTGGTATAAGAGGTCTAGATGCAGGAGCATGTGATGCAAAAGAAGATTTTTCCAAGTCATTGCTCACGATAGAAGGTACAGCAGAAATCTCAAGTTTATTTTTCCTTATCCCTTTTTCTTCTTTGTTATCCACCAACCCTTCAAAAAGGTTTGAGATACCACCTGCTTTGTTTTTCTCCTGTAGAACTTTTTGCTGTTCCTTTCTCATCATCTCAAAAGAGGTTGAAATGAAGTTATATTTAAAACATTTGATTTTCAACAGAAATAATGAACCAAAAGTTTAGTAGAACGAATTATAAGAACAAATAAACCTTATTGGATAAATTGATATCCTATTTTAATTTTGAGCTTAAAAGATTACATTTAATTTGGAGAGGGGATGTTTAGAATATAACATGCATATAAACCACTACAAAGCTTCATACCTGATATACTGATAGGACAACTGCACTGCAGCAACTAAAGCCTCATCAGTGTAGCGAAGCTTGTGGTGTATCTCATAGCGTTCTCTAAGCCCTTTAAGAATCTGAATGGTTTCATCAACAGTTGGTTCGGGGACCTTGACAGGAAAAAACGAGAAAGAAAAAAAAACAAAAGTAAATGAAGCCCATTTAAAACCATAGCTCAGCACTTTAACGCAATAAATAAATAACAATTTGAGACTCCATGAAATAGAAAAACCATATCCACCCTCCATGGATTAAAAGATGTAGAAACTTCAAACTGGAAAAGATGATCAAGTAAAAGCAAAATGTCATGCCTGCAAGTTTTTTTGTAATTATTGCTACTGCTTCCTCTGAGGAACATTTGCAGTCTAGAAAGGAAGAATCCTCATATGCCTGATAACAGTAAGAAGCACAAGTTAAGAGAGTGTATTGCTGATGGAATAGTCAATAGAGAGTTGAATATCATTAAGTTTACAAAAAATTGCATATGTTCACCAATATAAAGACTTCCCACAAATGTCTTCTGATGACAATGAGAGAAACAAAGAAATAGAAATGGAAGGGGCAAAATTATCAAGAATTTCCTGAGGGGCTGCAAAGCACAAGAAAATCAGATCAGACAAGGTCTTGGATTCTTGCAAATTTAGGATTTTTTGATAATGGAAACTACAGGTAGTGAAGGTATCTATTTACAGGTCTTCACTTTCTATTTACAGGTATCTATATACAAATGAAGGATATCTATTTCAATTTTAAATTTCCCCAAAATCTCCAATAATATAAATTGCATGCTATCCAAAATCCAATGGAAATAAGTAAATGAAAATGTTAAAGCAACAGCAGAAACTTACTTCAAACCAAAATTGGTTAAAACAAGAAAAACTAAAAGAAAAGGCTTACTGATTTTCTTCTATATGGATTGAAGGGTCAGGTTTAACAGCTTCTAAAGTTAGCTTCAGTGCCTTCGAAGAGAACTCTCTTGGATGCTTTCTAGACTGACAATCTCCGAGCACCTTACAGTAAACCAAAATGCAAATCAGAAAATATTATTATACAACATATGTATGTCACAGGCACCAACATCCAAGAGCATATGGACAAAAGAGCAAACAGTTTCCTCTCAATAAATGTGGGTTCCTATTGAAATTTGAACTTAAGTGACAACTACGAATAAAATCCATACAAGTGGGATCTTAGTCATGGCCAATCCATATCATAGATTCAATTCTGCCTTTGAAAACCCACATATCATCAATAGAAGAATAAAGTATAAAGTCAAACAGTACAACTGACCAGCAGGTTCCTCATCCATCATTTCTGCCAACATGGATTTTAATCGAGCTTCTACAATGCCCATAGAAGGCCCGACAAGTGTGATGTGGCCCATCTTTCTTTGTTTCCTCATCTCTGCAATGTTGAAATAATGACTCTCTAAATATATCAAGCAAAACAAAAATATATATAGTGTGTGAATAGTCTAAAGCATTAGCCAACCTGATTTGTCGTACCAATGGATTGTTGCCCCTGGAATCCTCAATGCCCTTCCAATAAGTTGATTAGAAAGATGGAAACCAGCTTCTCCCTGTATTGAGATTAGTGAAACATAATACTTTAAGATCACTGAAGACTAATTATAAATTTAGCAATGTTGATTTTGATATGCTGGGAGGGTCCACTTCCTAAGCAAACTGGATTTCCCTTATATATAGACTATGTTATACCATTCACCACCCAAACATTTATTAACACAATATATCTCATAAGCTAATTTTTTGAAGAACATTATCCTCAATCATCATTTAATACCAATATAGTCAATAATACTACTGGCTATTCTAAAATAATACTGTAACATCAACAAACTAGCATTTGTTACTTACTATACATTTTGGATAACAGTTAAAAGATTAACCAACCAAAAAGAGGTTTCTTTTAAAGTTCCTAACTACAGGCACCAAGATGAATTTTTTTTCTTTTATGGAGTTTTACTATATAGCAAACAAGTCTTAGCTTCATGCTGATTAGAGAAAAATATGAACACGTATCATCGAAGAGTAGATTTACATCATCTTCTCCAAGTATATTATACATGATAGCAACTGGAGTCTTCATTGATGGATCCCCAAGTGGAAGTCCAACAACAGCCCTTAAATGCTGCTCAAATTGCGAAGTAAAACTAGACTCAATTGTTTGGTGTCCACTGTTATGAGGTCTAGGAGCCACTTCATCATTAAGTAAGACCTGAGAGAAGAATGAAAATAAGAACAAAAATCAAGGATATAAAACCACACAAGCATTTATCTAAATTGATATAGATGTTAACATCAAAAGAAATATCTAATATATATGAAACATCAATGTGCAACCTGATCATCCGCTGTTAAAAACAACTCAACTGCAAACACACCAGCACCTTCCAATGAACTCACAGCCCTATATGCAACTTCTGTTGCAAGTTTCAGAATTTTCCAAGGTACATTGGCCGGTGATTTAACGATGTGACAGATGTTCTCCCTGCACATACAAAAGATATTCAAAAAATATAAGTTATTATGATGCTCTAAATAATGAAAAGGAAGTACAGCACTAGCCTGACACTCAAGTGGAAATGTAGCTATTGATACAAGTACAACGAACTCTCAAACCTGCCAATCCCAAAATTGACTTGATATTCTAGAAATAAAGCATAGAGGTTATATTCAATTTCAAACTTTTCTTACTGACACAATAGAAAGGGAGATCTATTCATAACTTTAAAGAATTCTGTTATAGAAGTTTTTAAATGAAAGGCAAGGCATTTCTGGAGTTACCAATTTCTGGATATACAAATACAGTGGCCTGGAAATAGTAGAACATAGTGAGTTCCGGAAGCCTGACAAAGACGGCACCTCACCTGCACAAGTTTCATAAGAATTCAAGAAATTGCTGGTTGGACAATTCGAGAAACAGATCTTTTGTATGTTAAAAGGGACTCTGAAGATTCATTCATCAAATTCTTTACTTTAACCATGTAGAAAAAGAATAAACATGTAAGAATGAGTAAAATGCTTATATAGCTGGATGAATCAGGAGTGTTTCCTTAAACTCAAACACCAAATTACCAGATACCAGGGAAGCCTTTGTGAGACTGAAAGTACTTAATGAAGCGCGTTGACTACACTCATATCTCTTGGCAACCTGACGCGCTAATGACTGCAAATGTCGCTGCCAACCCGCCATAATTTTAGTAGAAAGATTTTCTTGGAGCAAGACTTCCCCCAGCAGCAAAATCAAATTATCTAAATCATGGTAGCAACAATTTCAGCAATTATACATAAACCAAAAGTAACAAAATTTGCAATTGGAATCAAAAGAAAGCGTTTACAGAAAATCATTATATCCATAAAATACAATAATTTCAAACAAGAAGCAAATTGCCATTTCGTCGAACACCTTGCATACACATGAAACTATTCCAGCCAGTCTTAAAATGCTTATTACATCTCCTACATTAGGCTGAACTTTACCAAACACAAACAAATTTGGAATAAGAAAACCAAACGTGAAACAAATTCTTCCCACCTTCTTCATCAAATAACCACAAAAGAGAAGAAAATTAAAAGGGAATTTTAACAAGACAAAAACTTTCTGAATCTTATAGCATATACCTATAGATACACACACAGAGAAAAACCCGACAAATGTTTGAGAGATTATTACCAGAACAAGAAGAAATTGGGAGGATTTGCGAGGAGCGCAGCTGCAAAACAGTTTCCAGCAAAGTTTTGAAGTGATGCAAAAATGGTGAATTCTATTAACCTCCCACACTTTTCATGTATAAGTACATCTATGTGCCCTATTACTTGCAAATGTAGTTGAAGCAGATTAGGCATTCATGACAGGAACAAAAAATAGCAAGTTAATACATTTAAGTACTGTAAATGAATGCTTATGCCCAATATGAGTTCACAATACAGTTTTAATTACCTATATCAACGCTTTTATTTCTAGCAGATTTCAGCAAGGTGGTTAGTGCCCTTTTTCCAGGATATGCTTTGTTACTTGAATGGTATCCCTAAGAATATACACAAGTTTTCTATCTTAGTCCTTAGATATTCAGAAGATATCTCCAGATGAAATTTATGTGTTTATAGACAAAAAGACCTCACCTCATATTGTACAACTTCAGAATTCATCTTCCGCAGTAGGTTTTTCAAAGTCGCAACAGACCATGGATTTATAAAATTTTCAACATTCTCTGCAGAAGAGACACTTTGTATCTGTAAAGAAGGTGCATAGCATCCTGAGTCATATTTATGTTTTGCATAGACCAGATTAGTTCTCAAACAAAACTGAAAAAAACAAAGGAAACTATCAATTAAGTGGTGCAAAAGACACCATATATCCACCCTCCATGGATTAAAAGATGTAGAAACTTCAAACTGGAAAAGATGATCAAGCAAAAGCAAAATGTCATGCCTGCAAGTTTTTTGTAATTATTGCTACTGCTTCCTCTGAGGAACATTTGCAGTCTAGAAAGGAAGAATCCCCATATGCCTAATAACAGTAAGAAGCACAAGTTTCTACATGTGTGTTGCTGATGGAATAATCAATAGAGAGCTGAATATCATTAAGTTTACAAAAAATTGCAAATAGAGATTCATAGCAACAGATCCCACGCTCCATAGATAATGTAAGGGGAAAAAAAAAACACCAGAATCAACATGTAAAACCAGAGTCAAACTATGCCAGCAGACACGCGTAATTAACTATGTAGAATCTGTTTAAAAAACTTGCCAGAAAAAACGAGAAAGAAAAAAAAACAAAAGTAATATCAAGTACGGATAGAATTAAATTGACTAAGTAATAAGATCAGTTCATTTGTTTACTTGAATTTCCAACATATTTCTAAATCTTAAAACTGTCTTTTAATATGTCCCAGTTTCCATATTATATGAGCAAGCCATCACCAACTTGAACTATATCCTTTGCATTCATTCTTTTGAAGTGAGAGCAAAACAAAAAACCTCAAGCAGCTTCAGAGAATATAGTTAATATATTAGGGATTCACAAGTCCTCATCTCTGACAATCAAAGTGGAGCACAAAATTCTATTCAAGCACATACAACCATGGATAATAGCCAGACAATACTAACATTACATGCCACTATTTTTTTTTTAATTCTTTATTGCAAAATAGCTACCTTGGACTGATTTTTGACTCCACCTCCTTCCATAACTGTGCTAATGCCTCTCTTGAGATTCTCGCCTTCTGCAACTCATCATCTGGGCTATAACCTTTACAATGATCAGCATTCGCCGTCGACATAATAGCTGCAATAAAATTAAAACCTCCACAATTTAAATCCAGGACACACAACTCCAAAAAAAAAAAGCAGGAAACCAATGAATTATTGCATAAATTCGGTTTATTAGCCTCAAAACAGAAATAAGCTTACAACTAAATCCCATTACACAACTTCTCCGAATCAAGATTTCCGAAAACTGAAACAATTAAAATCAAAACTTCTACATACATACCACCTTTCTCCCCTAAAGTACATACAACTAATTCCAGCTACATCTTTTTCTGAGAACATAACACATCGAAAAAAAATTCAGCAATAAACAGTATAGATCCTGAAAGTACCTATAAGAAATAAAAGTTTTTGTTTTCGAAAAAAATTCAGCAATAGACGGTATGATTTCAATCCTTTTTGTTAGTGTAACAAGTTTTAACAATCCTTACTGTTTATTGTTAGTGTGTATTTGTACCTATATTCCAGATTTATTGTTACTGTTTAATCCTTTTTGTTAGTGTGTATTTGTACCTCTATATTCCAGTTTTTTGTTAGGATTGAAATCATACTGAACTAACAAATTACAAATAAACTCAAATGCATAATCAGAATGACACTATGACTAAATTTGGATACATGTTTCTACAGAGGAATCTCAGGGAATTAAAAAAAAAAACTGCCTGAACAGACATTTACAAAAATTTTAGTTCTAAAACAAAACTGAAAAAAACAAAGGAAACTATCAATTAAGTGGTGCAAAAGACACCATATATCCACCCTCCATGGATTAAAAGATGTAGAAACTTCAAACTGGAAAAGATGATCAAGTAAAAGCAAAATGTCATGCCTGCAAGTTTTTTGTAATTATTGCTACTGCTTCCTTTGAGGAACATTTGCAGTCTACAAAGGAAGAATCCCCATATGCCTGATAACAGTAAGAAGCACAAGTTTCTACATGTAATGGTCATGAAAGAACAAACAGAAAGACTTCTGTGATTGCAATGATAGTGGTACCTTTTTTAATGTTGCTACCAATTCTGGTATCTTCTTCAGATTCATAACTTGGATCCATTTTTGGATCAGTGTGAATCTCTGGAACTTCAGAAATCCTGCGCTGGCGCTCCTCTGGTGATTTTAACAGCTGTAATCTGTCTACATATTCCGTAAGCGTGAACAGAGTCAAGAAACTTCAGAAAACAAGTTTATCATAACAACTTCCAATCTTCATTATGACAACTCCCAATTACAAATGAAAAATGTGTGGGATAAAAAAAAACCAATAGACCTTCTACATCTTGAATTGCAGGCACTAGATTGAATATGCCAAGTTCAACTCAATATGCACTCCTAAGTTGTTTGAGAATTTCTCATCTGTATTGTTGAAAACTTTACCACATGTTGAAAAGTGCAGTACAAAATAGCATACATAGAATATAATTTAATAAGAAGTCTAAGAGGACATATAGAGATGACATGGCCTTATAAATCTAGAAAACCATTGTTTCTGTATCAGAAATTAGCCAAAAAAAATGCTGTCAAATGTTTCCATATGCTCATAAAAAAAGGATATTCTTCCTTACGCCCTTTTTCGCTAGCCCGATCCCGAAGATGATTGAGCCGCAATACCTCAGCCTCCAGCCACTATGTTAACAATAGTACAACATCAGAACCACAGGAGCCACTAAAATTACATTGTTGGGAGTTTGGGGAGGGGGTATATATCATGTTTTCTTCTTGCTTTGTTAGGGGTGGAATACTAGAATTTTGAAACAATAATCTGATGGTGCCCTCAACCACTAAATATATAATTAAGCGCATATGAACAAAAAAACTCACATCATTCACCCTGACTGATTGGAGTGCCAAAGCTTTCTTTTGAACCTCAACCTGCAAGCAAACACAAATAAGTGATGCAACGGTATATAAGTTTCAGGTTAAATTCAGAAGCACCGACACATGAGGACTTACAACTGTAAAATGATGTAAAAGAGTGTAGAGTCTCAAATACAAACCATGCAAAGCAGCAGAGCTCCTTCTACATTTTCCACTAAGCTTTCCCATGATGATATCTACCATGAAATAAAACATTTAGAAAATATTGAGAAAGAAGTCGAACAAAAAATAATTTAAAGAAGGAATTTCATTATAACCATGATGTACCTTCACAAGTTTGCAGAATGTAGGCACAAGAGGCAGTATAATAATGCTCGAAAGAGCACCCAATGGTGCCATGACCATAAGATATGCATCTGAAATGCAGTAAATGACAAATTAAGACATGTGGCGGCCAACTTGATGGATAAATAGTCTTTCAATTGATTCACAGTCTTTAAATAACACTTCTTCAGTGTACTAACTGCATAGCTCGTGCTAAACCAACGAATTGGCTAACGAGAATACACATACAACACGCAAAGTCAAAAGGCAGAATGACTGCACCTGCTTAAGTATATCCAATGTTCACTCTTCTTTACCGATGCAAGATGACTAAGAGATAATCACACACCCATATTGATAAAAGAATCTGGAATAATATAAGTCCATCCTCTTCTGAGCGCAATCATCTGATATTAAGTAAGATTTTGCACAAGGACTATGTCAGAAACAATAAAAATCTATATATCATGCCATAAAAAGCTTTATACAATTTTAAAAGACTAAAAACAAAATCTCCAATAATATAAATTGCATGCTATCCAAAATCCAATGGAAATAAGTAAATGAAAATGTTAAAGCAACAGCAGAAACTTACTTCAAACCAAAATTGGTTAAAACAAGAAAAACTAAAAGAAAAGGCATACCGATTTTCTTCTATACGGATTAAAGGGTCAGGTTTAACAGCTTCTAAAGTTAGCTTCAGTGCCTTCGAAGAGAACTCTCTTGGATGCTTTCTAGACTGACAATCTCCGAGCACCTTACAGTAAACCAAAATGCAAATCAGAAAATATTATTATAGAAGTCAACAAGTGCAATGAAGCTCGGAACCATGTTTCTACAGAGGAATCTTAGGGAATTAAAAAAAAAACTCTGCCTAACATTTAAAAAAGAAAACACAAGCAGTAAAACACTTCTTACAGTATAACTTGGGGACTTCTTACAGCATCCATTTTCAGCATTTGCATGCTGCAAAACCACCATAACAGTCGCCATCCTTCTTTCTTCTCATTTTCCCTGCAAGCAATGACAGTTAGAATTACCACAATGCTAATATTAACTGTCATTTACACCAATTATTTTATATTGTCTCTTCATTTAGCCAATGAACATTAAATAATCAGTTACATTTCTTATACATAAATATATGTACACCTCTTCTTTTTTGCTTGCACACGCAGTAAGTAAATTGTTTATTCTATACATGCAAGAAATGAAGGAACTCATCGGTTCTACGTCGATAAACCAGAAGAGAATAGCAGATAAAGATCTCGAAAAAGGTATGTTATTTATTTATCTTCTACTTTAACAACACTAACTCAAATTTCCTGGAAGTGTTTGGAAAAAAAGAACACTAAGATTGCAGTATAAGAAAAAAAAAAAATCAAGAAAAGAGATACTCCATTTACACCAAACAGTCCCTTCTCCCCACAGAGTGCTCACCGATCTACGAAAATGGAACCCCCTCACGATGCCGACCACCACCACCACCACGACGGAGAACAGGCGTCACAATTTCCACCTCCGCCATCAGTCTGCACCAAGTGCGGCGGACCCACGGCTTTCCCGACCCCGCGACCCCCCTCCGACACCCCTGTTTATATCCCCATCCGCTTACCAGCCGTCAACCTGCCACCATCTCCGACCAACACTAAAGAGGCTATCATGCGTACCCCCGTCCCCCACTCCGAGAAGGTCGAACCCCTATCTCTCCCCCACCAATTCACCACCCCGTGCAAGAGAATCACCTCCCCAAACGACATCGCAATCTTCCATTCCTCCCCTTCCTGCCGCAACTACCTCGGCTTCATCGTCACTCACAGTCTCATGGAGGAGAAGGGAAGAATCCAGAAATAAGTTTTAGGGTTTTCTCCAATTAGATATTAAAATAAGTAAAACAAGTTTGTTTTTTAATATTATTTCAAGAGTGACAAGACTCACATGACCCACTTGAATTGGGCTTTGCCCAAAGTTAAGAGTCGAGAATTTTTATGGCATGATATATCAGCTTCGTCTAAAAGCCCAATATCAATTGGGCTACGTCTATTCGGCTCTACTGCATTTTTACCTATATTCTATACAATTTTTATTTCATTTTTTAGGAATATTGTGTACTAGATGTAAATAAAAATTATTTTGTCAAATGTTTGAATCCGGATTATTCATATAGTTTGCACTCATTTACTATGATCTTAGCATTATTAATGATATATAAGTTAAAGAATATTATATTTAATTATTTGAAAACTGTCAAACTTCAACAGCTGATTAAATATTTATTGGTGCATTGTATTTATCATAACAAATGTTACTTTCGCATTACAAATAACAACACATAAATCGTTCAAATATACATAATTTTCATCATTAAATACTCATCTAATAATTCAATAATGTTCCATATGACTCATTTTAATTAAATTCGTTACTCATAAAGAATTTTATATGCTACATATTGTTTATAAATAAAATAACATATTTACTAATTTGTTCTTATACGTCTTATCTAACACTTTAGTGTATTTTTTATTGAACAGACAAACATAAATTTCATCGACAAGGTTCTGAAAATAATATTGGCCAAACTTCGTCAAGGATGCCAGTAATTTCATCTTCGACATGCTCAATAAGTAATACAACGAGCGGTAATCAATAAAATATAACATATTATGATAAATAGCTATACGATTCAATTTGACTATAATTATTTCTAATGTTTTTTCAGCTGGGACTTTGCAACGATTGTCAAAGTGTAAAGAATTAGATGGAGGATCTTCCGGTCATTTACGTTTTCCCAGAACAAATTCATCTCCGACTAATTCGGCCAATGATGAACATATCGCAGATGAACTATTACGCCATGTCCATCCAAGCGTCTCCGATCAATTTGAGGGATCAATCGCCCCTGCAAACAATTTTGAAGGTTCA
>VALJ01000079.1:0-25832 GCA_005771605.1 Scutellaria baicalensis
CCGTATATAAACTAAAATGTGTTGAATCTGCCAAGGACCAGGTCTATCTGACTGAAGGAGAGAAACAACCATAGCTGCATCTAACTCGATCCAAATAGGGCGCTGAAACTGCTGTGCCAACCGTAAGCCCTGGAGAACTGCCTGCAGCTCTGCCTCAAAACTGGAAGTAGCCTGGAACGGGGCGGAGAAAGCCACCAACATGTCACCATGTGAATCTCTAATGATACCCCCTCCTGCTGCACCGCCGGTGGCCCGATCAAAAGCTCCATCTGTGTTGAGCTTTATCCATGGGTTTGGTGGTAGAAGCCAACGAACAGGGTGAGATGCCACCTGGCGTGGTATGAGCACAGGAGGCGGCATGAAATCCACCGGCGGATGAGATCCTCTCCAATGAATAGGTAAGAGCTTCCTTGCTGTGACCAGCAAGTAAAGATGATGCGTAACCTGCCAGATAATATGAGAAGCTCGAAAAGGAATACCACGGTGCTTGTGGCTATTCCTCTCCGTCCATGTAAACCAGAAAATCAAACAGGGGATGAGAAAGCATATATGTGAGGTGTGTGCATGTGGAACTACATGTCTCCAGAAGCTCAAGACCAGTGTAATATCGGTAGTGCGAGGTAGTGTGCAATGAAACCACACAGCAAAATGCAACCAGACAGATCTCACAGCATTATTCAGGAAAAAGAGATGAGGGGTAGATTCCACCTGGGAAGACGAGTGTGGACAGCAGAGGCATCGAGATGCTAAAGAAAGGCCACGGGACTGTAAAGAAGTATCAAGAGGAAGGCGACGAAGAAGAAGACGCCAGAGGAAAACAGATATGGTAGGAGTAAGCATATCGGACCAGATAGCTCCAAAGAGAGGCCGAACCTGTTTTCTCCCCCGGACCGACTCCCAAGCTGAAGCCAATGAGAAATTTCCATTAGAGGTCAGTTTCCAACGCGCAATATCCTCTCCGTGAGGCAGAATAGGCACACGAGAAATCTCCTGTAGGATCTCCTCAGAGAAACCCAAACGCCGACTCAGGAAGTAACGCCGATCCTCCAAGTCCCAGTGTCGACCATTCCACAACCAACCAACTTCATGACGGGCCACGGAAGAACCTGGATAAATAGAAGCCAGAGGCTGCTGACCCATCCAAGTGTCATCCAGAAAGAGACATCGTCTAGAACCCAAAGTCCAAAACATATGCTGCTGAGCCTGAACACCAACCTTTGCCAATCGACGCCACGGGTGACTAGCAAAGACGGGGATACTGAAGCGACTGGGAAAATAACGGCTGTACTTAGCCCAAAGAAACCGAGCCCACAGAGACTTTTGCTCCCGAAAGCGCCACCACATCTTATAACTATAAGCCACAGCTAAATCCCTCAAACGGCGTAAACCAAGACCACCCTCCTCTCTAGGTAAGCAGATATCTGCCCAACGGACCCAATGAATCTTCCTCTGATCCCCAGAAGCACCCCAGAGAAAGCGTGCGAGAATCTGTTCCAATTCATGCAAGATATATAAAGGTGGGTCAAGAACTTGCAGGTAATACAACGGCAAAGTAGACAGTGTACTCCTGATCAGTGCCAAGCGACCCCCGTGAGAAAGATACCGGTGGGACTAACCCTGAACAGAATCCAACATCCGCTGTTTCAAGGAACTAAAGAGACTGCCCTTTAAAAAACCTTTGTACAAAGGTATACCCAAATAGGTAAAAGGAAGCATCCCCTGCTGAAACCCTGTAATAGATTGCACCTGTGGAGCCCAGTCCTCAACAAATCGGGAGTGCATGTAAAAACTGCTCTTCTGGATACTCACCATTTGCCCAGAAGCAAGAGAGTAATGCTCAAGGAAATGCATCAGCCGAGTGAGCCCGTCCTCCGAGGCTCGAGTGAAGATGATGATATCGTCAGCGTAGGAAAGATGAGTGACCGGAATCACGTAATACTATAATCATATACTATACGTATACATAGTATACATTGCGGACTCCCGAGTAGTCCCATGTAACCTCTGGATAGATTTCCGCAGAAAAGTCTATCGAGCCCCAAGCCGACTCCATCGGGTTTTTATACCCTTCATGTGGGGTTTCCGTAGAATACCCGGTATACTTGGCATAGGATGCGCATGCGCAGTTAAGTGTTTCACATAATGTTTCTCACATAACACATAGTACACGTTATTCACGTTCACATAAGTTCATATAATTCATGACAAGTAACGATATGCAAATAAATCTTTGACCTGCATTGGTTTCTAGAGAAACTCTTCCTGTACGGGTATTATCCCGACTTTTCATCATATGAAATCAATTGCACTTGTAATCTTGGAAAACATAACTCCTTGAAAATACATATTTTTCTAGATAAACCGTCATCAAACATTAACGATCGAAATGAAATCAATTTCGTGCAACACGTTGTATAATGCAACAATTTCATGTAGTAAATTACACAATTAAAAACACATTTATTAAATAGGATTTTACCCCCACCTTGGTTATCAAAAGTTCGATCGAAGTTCGTCGTTTTCCCTTACTCCTGTCCCTCGTCCGTAAATCCTACAAAGCGTAATAATTCGACTTAACGTCTAATTTAACTATAGATATATAAAATAATCAACAGAGTAACCCCTCGAAAAGAAAGATAGTCGATGATCCTAGGTTTAGGGCTTGCTCAGAAATCGAAACAGTCGTTTACTATATTTTTCGTATTATTTTGGGCGTCGTTTTGGCTCTTTTCATACATAAAATATAAGGTTTGTGGTCATAATATTATTTCCATAAATTCGGGGGAAACTATCTGCAATTAAAATTAACTTCAGAGCTCAACCATAATTAATAGGATTTGCAAGGGACTAAACTGCAATAAGACAAAAGATAAAGGATTAACCAATAAATGTGCAAAATTAAAGCTTTTGCAATTAGGTCCCTAAAGGGTTTTAAATTCTCAAACTCTAGCCCCTGCTCCCCCTTCACTCCAACCCGTCGCTGCCAACACCACCGCTGCCGGCCGCCACCGTTGCCGACCGCCGCCGCTGCTGCCCTCCGTCGGCAGCAGCGGCCATCCACAAACCCTGCACAGCCGCCGTCTCCCATGCCTCCTCTTCAATTCTGCTGCCCAGCCGCCAACTCCCTGCACGGCGCCGCCCGTCGCGGCGGCGCCCCCCTTCCTCTGCTCGGCGCCGCCCATCGCGGCGCCCCTCCCACTTCCTCATCTCCCCCTTCTTTTCCTACTTCTCAAAATTTCAGCAACAAACACATATATATTTATACACATGATACACACACACGAAAACACACACTCCACACCACAGCGGCGCGTCTCACGGAAATCCAACGCGCACGATCTCAACATATCTTCTAGAGTTTGAATTGTTCGTTCAGTTTGTCCATCCGTCTGTGGGTGGAAAGCTGTGCTGAACGCCAGTTTGGTTCCCAACTCCTTTTGTAAGCTTTGCCAGAAACGAGACGTGAAACGAGGATCTCTATCAGAAACGATAGAAACCGGCACTCCATGGAGTCGGACTATTTCCTTTAAATAGATTCGTGCCAACTTATCTATCTCTAAAGTCATTCTAATCGGTAGAAAATGTGCAGATTTTGTTAGTCTATCAACAATTACCCAAACCGCTTGGTTCCCTTGTCTGGTTTTGGGTAAACCCACCACAAAATCCATGGTGATATGTTCCCATTTCCATTCTGGTATTTCCAAAGGCACTAGCATTCCTCCAGGTCGTTGGTGTTCCGCTTTCACTTGTTGGCAAACCAAACATTTCTTAACAAATTGTCCGATGCTGCCCTTCATACTCACGGCGCCGCCCCCCTTCGCCTCTGCTCGGCGCCGTTCCGTGCGGTGGTGCCTCCCCCCGTCTCTCCCTATCTCCCCCTCTTCTTCCTCTTTTCTTTCCTCTGTTTTCTTCCCCATCTTTCCCCCTGTTTTTCTTCCACATCTCAAACTCACAGCATACAAATCACATATATACACACATCTATATCTATCTTTTAATTTGAGTATAAGAATTGGAAGAAATAAAATTGAAATATAAAGCAAGGAAGTGGATTAAATTCCTTAACCTTGGATTGATTCAAGTTTCTGAAAAATCCCGTTTCGAATGATGGAAAAGGAAGATGACATTTAGGGAAGAAGAAGACTTCCTCTTCTTTTATAGATATATTATAAGCTTCATAGATATTTTGATAACTTACACATGTAAGCATAAGAAAGACTAGTAAATTGACTTTTCTTTCCAAATTTTCATCCAAGTCTTATCTATTAAGCTCACAAATTAATTAATTATACATATATATATGTTTTGGGACATATACGTGTATATATATATATATAGCTTTTGGGGTGTTATATCATTCCCTCCTAACAAGAAATTTCGTCCTCGAAATTTAGGACTAACCGAGGTATGGTAAATTCAGGTATTTCGTGAGAATCTCTTCCTCTTTTTCCCAAGTTGCTTCGTTGGTATTGTGTTGACTCCACTGCACTTTTACTAGAACCACATCTCTGTTTCTAAGTCTATGAACCTTTTTATCTAGTATCGCGACAGGAGTCTCTTCATACGTCAAGTCTTTTTCGAGTCCAATGCTTTCTTGGTGAATTACGTGACTCGGATCAAAAACGTATTTTCGTAGCATAGACATGTGAAATACATTGTGGATGCCTGCAAAGTCAGGTGGCAGAGCTAATCGGTATGCTACTTCGCCGACTCGTTCCAATACTTCGTATGGTCCAATGTACCTTGGTCTTAGTTTACCTCTCTTTCCAAATCGGTAAACTCCTTTAGTGGGTGATATCTTCAGAAAAACTTTATCGCCCACCTCAGACTTCAGTTCTCTCCTTCTCTTATCCGCGTAGGATTTCTGTCGGTCTTGAGCTACTTTGATCCTTTCTCGGACTCGCCTTATCACCTCTATCGTTTGATCTACTAACTTTGTTCCCAAAACTTTCTTCTCACCCACTTCATCCCAACAAATGGGTGATCGGCACTTCCTTCCGTACAACGCCTCGTACGGTGCCATTCCTATGGTGGACTGATAACTGTTGTTGTAGGCAAATTCCACCAAAAATAGATGTTCTTCCCAATTCCCATGGAAATCCAACGCGCACGATCTCAACATATCTTCTAGAGTTTGAATTGTTCGTTCAGTTTGTCCATCCGTCTGTGGGTGGAAAGCTGTGCTGAACGCCAGTTTGGTTCCCAACTCCTTTTGTAAGCTTTGCCAGAAACGAGACGTGAAACGAGGATCTCTATCAGAAACGATAGAAACCGGCACTCCATGCAGTCGGACTATTTCCTTTAAATAGATTCGTGCCAACTTATCTATCTCGAAAGTCATTCTAATCGGTAGAAAATGTGCAGATTTTGTTAGTCTATCAACAATTACCCAAACCGCTTGGTTCCCTTGTCTGGTTTTGGGTAAACCCACCACAAAATCCATGGTGATATGTTCCCATTTCCATTCTGGTATTTCCAAAGGCACTAGCATTCCTTCAGGTCGTTGGTGTTCCGCTTTCACTTGTTGGCAAACCAAACATTTCTTAACAAATTGTCCGATGCTGCCCTTCATACTCACGGCGCCGCCCCCCTTCGCCTCTGCTCGGCGCCGCTCCGTGCGGTGGTGCCTCCCCCCGTCTCTCCCTATCTCCCCCTCTTCTTCCTCTTTTCTTTCCTCTGTTTTCTTCCCCATCTTTCCCCCTGTTTTTCTTCCACATCTCAAACTCACAGCATACAAATCACATATATACACACATCTATATCTATCTTTTAATTTGAGTATAAGAATTGGAAGAAATAAAATTGAAATATAAATCAAGGAAGTGGATTAAATTCCTTAACCTTGGATTGATTCAAGTTTCTGAAAAATCCCGTTTCGAATGATGGAAAAGGAAGATGACATTTAGGGAAGAAGAAGACTTCCTCTTCTTTTATAGATATATTATAAGCTTCATAGATATTTTGATAACTTACACATGTAAGCATAAGAAAGGCTAGTAAATTGACTTTTCTTTCCAAATTTTCATCCAAGCCTTATCTATTAAGCTCACAAATTAATTAATTATACATATATATATGTTTTGGGACATATACGTGTATATATATATATAGCTTTTGGGGTGTTATATCATTCCCTCCTAACAAGAAATTTCGTCCTCGAAATTTAGGACTAACCGAGGTATGGTAAATTCGGGTATTTCGTGAGAATCTCTTCCTCTTTTTCCCAAGTTGCTTCGTTGGTATTGTGTTGACTCCACTGCACTTTTACTAGAACCACATCTCTGTTTCTAAGTCTATGAACCTTTTTATCTAGTATCGCGACAGGAGTCTCTTCATACGTCAAGTCTTTTTCGAGTCCAATGCTTTCTTGGTGAATTACGTGACTCGGATCAAAAACGTATTTTCGTAGCATAGACACGTGAAATACATTGTGGATGCCTGCAAAGTCAGGTGGCAGAGCTAATCGGTATGCTACTTCGCCGACTCGTTCCAATACTTCATATGGTCCAATGTACCTTGGTCTTAGTTTACCTCTCTTTCCAAATTGGTAAACTCCTTTAGTGGGTGATATCTTCAGAAAAACTTTATCGCCCACCTCAAACTTCAGTTCTCTCCTTCTCTTATCCGCGTAGGATTTCTGTCGGTCTTGAGCTACTTTGATCCTTTCTCGGACTCGCCTTATCACCTCTATCGTTTGATCTACTAACTCTGTTCCCAAAACTTTCTTCTCACCCACTTCATCCCAACAAATGGGTGATCGGCACTTCCTTCCGTACATCGCCTCGTACGGTGCCATTTCTATGGTGGACTGATAACTGTTGTTGTAGGCAAATTCCACCAAAAATAGATGTTCTTCCCAATTCCCATGGAAATCCAACGCGCACGATCTCAACATATCTTCTAGAGTTTGAATTGTTCGTTCAGTTTGTCCATCCGTCTGTGGGTGGAAAGCTGTGCTGAACGCCAGTTTGGTTCCCAACTCCTTTTGTAAGCTTTGCCAGAAACGAGACGTGAAACGAGGATCTCTATCAGAAACGATAGAAACCGGCACTCCATGCAGTCGGACTATTTCCTTTAAATAGATTCGTGCCAACTTATCTATCTCTAAAGTCATTCTAATCGGTAGAAAATGTGCAGATTTTGTTAGTCTATCAACAATTACCCAAACCGCTTGGTTCCCTTGTCTGGTTTTGGGTAAACCCACCACAAAATCCATGGTGATATGTTCCCATTTCCATTCTGGTATTTCCAAAGGCACTAGCATTCCTCCAGGTCGTTGGTGTTCCGCTTTCACTTGTTGGCAAACCAAACATTTCTTAACAAATTGTCCGATGCTGCCCTTCATACTCACGGCACCGCCCCCCTTCGCCTCTGCTCGGCGCCGCTCCGTGCGGTGGTGCCTCCCCCCGTCTCTCCCTATCTCCCCCTCTTCTTCCTCTTTTCTTTCCTCTGTTTTCTTCCCCATCTTTCCCCCTGTTTTTCTTCCACATCTCAAACTCACAGCATACAAATCACATATATACACACATCTATATCTATCTTTTAATTTGAGTATAAGAATTGGAAGAAATAAAATTGAAATATAAAGCAAGGAAGTGGATTAAATTCCTTAACCTTGGATTGATTCAAGTTTCTGAAAAATCCCGTTTCGAATGATGGAAAAGGAAGATGACATTTAGGGAAGAAGAAGACTTCCTCTTCTTTTATAGATATATTATAAGCTTCATAGATATTTTGATAACTTACACATGTAAGCATAAGAAAGACTAGTAAATTGATTTTTCTTTCCAAATTTTCATCCAAGTCTTATCTATTAAGCTCACAAATTAATTAATTATACATATATATGTTTTGGGACATATACGTGTATATATATATATAGCTTTTGGGGTGTTATATCATTCCCTCCTAACAAGAAATTTCGTCCTCGAAATTTAGGACTAACCGAGGTATGGTAAATTCAGGTATTTCGTGAGAATCTCTTCCTCTTTTTCCCAAGTTGCTTCGTTGGTATTGTGTTGACTCCACTGCACTTTTACTAGAACCACATCTCTGTTTCTAAGTCTATGAACCTTTTTATCTAGTATCGCGACAGGAGTCTCTTCATACGTCAAGTCTTTTTCGAGTCCAATGCTTTCTTGGTGAATTACGTGACTCGGATCAAAAACGTATTTTCGTAGCATAGACATGTGAAATACATTGTGGATGCCTGCAAAGTCAGGTGGCAGAGCTAATCGGTATGCTACTTCGCCGACTCGTTCCAATACTTCGTATGGTCCAATGTACCTTGGTCTTAGTTTACCTCTCTTTCCAAATCGGTAAACTCCTTTAGTGGGTGATATCTTCAGAAAAACTTTATCGCCCACCTCAAACTTCAGTTCTCTCCTTCTCTTATCCGCGTAGGATTTCTGTCGGTCTTGAGCTACTTTGATCCTTTCTCGGACTCGCCTTATCACCTCTATCGTTTGATCTACTAACTCTGTTCCCAAAACTTTCTTCTCACCCACTTCATCCCAACAAATGGGTGATCGGCACTTCCTTCCGTACAACGCCTCGTACGGTGCCATTCCTATGGTGGACTGATAACTGTTGTTGTAGGCAAATTCCACCAAAAATAGATGTTCTTCCCAATTCCCATGGAAATCCAACGCGCACGATCTCAACATATCTTCTAGAGTTTGAATTGTTCGTTCAGTTTGTCCATCCGTCTGTGGGTGGAAAGCTATGTTGAACGCCAGTTTGGTTCCCAACTCCTTTTGTAAGCTTTGCCAGAAACGAGACGTGAAACGAGGATCTCTATCAGAAACGATAGAAACCGGCACTCCATGCAGTCGGACTATTTCCTTTAAATAGATTCGTGCCAACTTATCTATCTCGAAAGTCATTCTAATCGGTAGAAAATGTGCAGATTTTGTTAGTCTATCAACAATTACCCAAACCGCTTGGTTCCCTTGTCTGGTTTTGGGTAAACCCACCACAAAATCCATGGTGATATGTTCCCATTTCCATTCTGGTATTTCCAAAAGGCACTAGCATTCCTCCAGGTCGTTGGTGTTCCGCTTTCACTTGTTGGCAAACCAAACATTTCTTAACAAATTGTCCGATGCTGCCCTTCATATTCCGCCACCAAAAAGTCTTCTTCAAATCTTGGTACATCTTCGTACCTCCAGGATGAGCTGAATATGGAGTTGCGTGTGCTTCTTTCAAAATTCTATTTTTCAATTCTTCGTCCTTTGGCACACAGAGTCTTCCCTTAAATATAAGGGCTCCATCGGCTGAAATCGTAAATCCTTCTGCCTTTCCTTTCTCCATGCGTTCCTTTAATCGTTGCAGGAATCTATCATTCTTTTGAGCTTCGGTGATCTGTTCTCGTAGAGTGGGTCGCACCGTCAAGGCTGCAACCCTAGTTTTGATGTTGTTTGGTGGCATGACTATCTCTAAACTTAACTTAGCCATTTCTCTTATCAGCAATTCTTGATTGGTAATTGGACAAATTGTTTCCTCAGTCCTCTTTCGGCTAAGTGCATCAGCAACAACATTTGCCTTTCCCGGATGGTAAAGAATGGTGCAATCATAATCCTTTACCAATTCCAGCCATCTTCGTTGCCTCATATTGAGCTCTTTTTGTTCGAAAAAATATTTCAGGCTCTTGTGATCTGTGTAGATCTCACATTTCCCTCCATATAAATAGTGTCGCCAAATCTTGAGGGCGTACACTACGGCGGCTAGTTCCAGATCATGAGTTGGATAATTTTGCTCATGAATTCTTAGTTGTCTTGATGCATAAGCTATCACATTTCCTTCCTACATCAAAACGCATCCCAAACCTTGCTTGGACTCATCGCTATAAACCACGAATCCCTTCTTTCCATCTGGAAGTGTGAGTACTGGTGCCGCAGTTAGCCGTCTCTTCAATTCTTGGAAACTCACTTCACACAGGTCAGTCCATTGAAATTTTGTCTCCTTACGAGTTAGACGGGTCATGGGTAAAGCAATTTAGGAGAATCCTTCGATGAACCTTCGGTAATATCCCGCTAAGCCCAGAAAACTTCGTACCTCATTCACGTTAGACGGTGCCTTCCAATTGGTAATGGCTTCTACCTTGGCTGGGTCCACCTCTATTCCTTGTGCAGAAACAATATGTCCAAGGAATGATACCTTGTCTAACCAAAATTCACATTTCTTGAATTTCGCGTATAGCTTTTCCTTTCGTAGGATTTCTAACGCAATTCGTAGATGCTCTTCATGGTGTACTTTACTGCTGGAATATATCAAAATATCATCGATAAATACTATCACAAATTGATCAAGGTACGGATGAAAGACACGATTCATCATATCCATGAAAACTGCTGGTGCATTGCTCAATCCGAAAGGCATCACTACGAACTCGTAGTGGCCATACCTTGTTCGGAAAGCTGTCTTGGATACGTCCTCCTTCTTGACCTTCACTTGATGATATCCTGACCTTAAATCGATTTTTGAAAATACGCTGGCACCCTTTAACTGATCAAACAAATCTTCAATTCGAGGTAACGGATACTTATTCTTGATGGTTCTCTTGTTTAACTCGCGGTAATCGATGCACATCCGAAAGGTTCCATCTTTCTTCTTTACAAATAGCACCGGAGCTCCCCATGGAGACACACTGGGTCGGATAAAACCTTTTTCCAACAATTCCTGTAGCTGCACCTTTAATTCTTGCAATTCTTTCGGTGCCATTCGGTACGGAGCTTTAGATACTGGTGCGGATCCAGGTACTAAATCTATTCCGAATTCTACCTCTCTATCTGGTGGCGGACCAGGTAGTTCTTCAGGGAACACATCCTTGAACTCTTTCACTATCGGTACTTTATCAATTGGATCCGTCTCTTGCTTGAGATCCACCAAATTGACTAACATTGCTTCGCAATCTCCTCTTTTGAGTAATTTTACAGCTTGTAAGGCCGTAATCACTCTAAGGTTCATCCCAACTCGAGTTCCGAAGAAAGTAAATCCTTCACCTTCAGGCGGTCTAAAGAGAATCTCTCGTTCGTAGCACTTGATTACTGCATGATTGCTCTTTAGCCAATCCATTCCCAAGATTACGTCAAAATCTTTCATCTCCAGCACATGCAGGTCGGCAACCAGGGTTTTATTTCCAAAGGTTATATCTAAGTTCCGACACGCTCTCTGGGTTGTAACTGTCTTTCCAGAAGGTATACTAACCTCTAGGATTCTAGCATCTATTGCACTGCTATTCAGCCCCAACATTTCATAAAATTTGACGGAGATAAATGAATGGGTTGCCCCAGTATCAAATAAGACAAGTGCAGGCAGATTACAAACTAATAACATACCTGCCATTGTCTCCGGGTCCTCCGCCGCTTCATTTCGGGTAAGAGCAAAAGCTCGAGCTCTTCCCATGTTGGGTCTCTGCTGAAATCCTTGTGTTGCTGAAAACTTCGGACAATTCATCGAGTTATGGCCCGGTTCCTTACATCGGAAACAATTTTGTGTACCACGGAGACATGATCCCGAATGATGTCTCCTGCATTCGTGACAAAAGGGTTTTGATCTGTAATCTGGAGCATTAAAACTATTACCTCCCCTTGGTTGTTTCATTTGATTAAAATTCCGGTTCTGACTTGGTCCCGGATTAACCCACTTTCTCTTCCCTAATTCCTCGTCGGTTCTCTTCGGTATTACTACATCTGTTCGCATACGTGAACTTACCTCCAAGGCTCTTCTTACCATCTCTTCGTATGAGATCTCTCCTTGCCCTGCTAGGATAGCACCAACTTCTGGGCATAATCCCCTACAGAAACGCCTGGCCTTCTTAGAGTCCGTATCCACCAAATGAGTGGCATACCTGCTTAATTGATTAAACTTTCTCTCTTTGAACTCTGACCAAGTCATTTCGTTCTTTCTTTCCATGGTCAAAGTTCGACTATAGGATTCCCACCAGAAGCTTGCTTCTTCTGAGAACTGAAAGACGGCACACGAAATTTTCTGTTCCTCGGTGCAAATCATGTGAGCGAACAGTCGATCGAGGGCTCTCAGCCACTCCTCAGCATCGGATGGTTCTCCTTTTCCATTGAATATCAGGGGGTTAAAGCGTCGGAAAAGTTCAATTACTTTATTCACGTCTTCTCTGGGTTCCACCGGTGCGGTTGTTGTGTTTTCGTTGCTTAATCGTTCAGCTAAACCCCGTAAGACGGTGAGTAAACTCTCCATAGGCTCCATAGGTGGCAGCCTTGACATAGATTGGCTCGATATATTCTGTCGTGGCTCCAATCCTCCAGGTACAGGTTGTTCCGTTGTCGAGTTATTCGCTATTTGCTCTTCTGGTTGTGGGTTCTTTCGTGGTCTGCCTCTCCTCATGCTTTTTATCAGAAATTACCAAATTCTATAACTCTCGCGAAGTTAGAAAGAAAGGAGATTTTTATAACATAATCAACAATTTCGCCAAAAAGGTTAGTCGTCATATATATATACACACATATCATTATACAAAATTTTTCCTAGTGGCCCACTAAGCAGTCAGGTGTGCGCGATCATCTTCGTATATACATATCAAAAATAATCGAACCGCGCCTGTATCCTATAAAATATTACATACCTATACCCATATCCTATTGACATCGCCATCCTGTTCATATAACAGAGAAAACCCAACAGCACATAATAACATTTACATCATAATGTCAAAAAATACCTGGCGGAAAAAAGGGTCGAACCGAATTGCCTGTCAAACTTACATATTAATCATACAATTCGTACTATTTTTATACACACATGGTTTTATGAGCAAGGCTCTACGAAAGAAAAAGTGTAGAGCCAGGCTCTGATACCAATACTGTCACGCCCCATTTTCGAATATGGAAATATGACCTATATAGCGGAAGCACAACTTATAAACAGGGCGTCCAGCCAAAAGAATAGATCACCGAACAACAAATAATAAACGAAATTCTGAAAATGATGATCCTTGTACTTAGAAGTGATTAACATGTCCAGCGAAGAAGTATATTTAGTTTAAACGTAAAGGGATTCTTAATACAGAGTACCAAATTAGGGTTCTGGAAAAGCCGACAAAGAAATATACATTATTATACATGCAAAACTGTCAGACAATTCAGCTCGTCCCTTCTAGCATCCAGAGCCATCTGTAAAAATAATTTCATATAAGGGGTGAGTGTCAAAGGAACACTCAGTGGGTTGACTTGTACTGTGAAAGGAGAATCACGTAATACTATAATCATATACTATACGTATACATAGTACACATTGCGGACTCCCGAGTAGTCCCATGTAACCTCTGGATAGATTTCCGAAGAAAAGTCTATCGAGCCCCAAGCCGACTCCATCGGGTTTTTATACCCTTCATGTGGGGTTTCCGTAGAATACCCGGTATACTTGGCATAGGATGCGCATGCGCAGTTAAGTGTTTCACATAATGTTTCTCACATAACACATAGTACACGTTATTCACGTTCACATAAGTTCATATAATTCATGACAAGTAACGATATGCAAATAAATCTTTGACCTGCATTGGTTTCTAGAGAAACTCTTCCTGTACGGGTATTATCCCGACTTTTCATCACATGAAATCAATTGCACTTGTAATCTTGGAAAACATAACTCCTTGAAAATACATATTTTTCTAGATAAACCGTCATCAAACATTAACGATCGAAATGAAATCAATTTCGTGCAACACGTTGTATAATGCAACAATTTCATGTAGTAAATTACACAATTAAAAACACATTTATTAAATAGGATTTTACCCCCACCTTGGTTATCAAAAGTTCGATCGAAGTTCGTCGTTTTCCCTTACTCCTGTCCCTCGTCCGTAAATCCTACAAAGCGTAATAATTCGACTTAACGTCTAATTTAACTATAGATATATAAAATAATCAATAGAGTAACCCCTCGAAAAGAAAGATAGTCGATGATCCTAGGTTTAGGGCTTGCTCAGAAATCGAAACAGTCGTTTACTATATTTTTCGTATTATTTTGGGCGTCGTTTCGGCTCTTTTCATACATAAAATATAAGATTTGTGGTCATAATATTATTTCCATAAATTCGGGGGAAACTATCTGCAATTAAAATTAACTTCAGAGCTCAACCATAATTAATAGGATTTGCAAGGGACTAAACTGCAATAAGACAAAAGATAAAGGATTAACTAATTAATATGCAAAATTAAAGCTTTTGCAATTAGGTCCCTAAAGGGTTTTAAATTCTCAAACTCTAGCCCCTGCTCCCCCTTCACTCCAACCCGTCGCTGCCAACACCACCGCTGCTGGCCGCCACCGTTGCCGACCGCCGCCGCTGCTGCCCTCCGTCGGCAGCAGCGGCCATCCACAAACCCTGCACAGCCGCCGTCTCCCATGCCTCCTCTTCAATTCTGCTTCCCGGCCGCCAACTCCCTGCACGGCGCCGCCCGTCGCGGCGGCGCCCCCCTTCCTCTGCTCGGCGCCGCCCATTGCGGCGCCCCTCCCACTTCCTCATCTCCCCCTTCTTTTCCTACTTCTCAAAATTTTAGCAACAAACACATATATATATGCACATGATACACACACACAAAAACACACACTCCACACCACAGCGGCGCGTCTCACGGTGCCGCCCCCCTTCGCCTCTGCTCGGCGCCGCTCCGTGCGGTGGTGCCTCCCCCCGTTTCTCCCTATCTCCCCCTCTTCTTCCTCTTTCCTTTCCTCTGTTTTCTTCCCCATCTTTCCCCCTGTTTTTCTTCCACATCTCAAACTCACAGCATACAAATCACATATATACACACATCTATATCTATCTTTTAATTTGAGTATAAGAATTGGAAGAAATAAAATTGAAATATAAAGCAAGGAAGTGGATTAAATTCCTTAACCTTGGATTGATTCAAGTTTCTCAAAAATCCCGTTTCGAATGATGGAAAAGGAAGATGACATTTAGGGAAGAAGAAGACTTCCTCTTCTTTTATAGATATATTATAAGCTTCATAGATATTTTGATAACTTACACATGTAAGCATAAGAAAGTCTAGTAAATTGACTTTTCTTTCCAAATTTTCATCCAAGCCTTATCTATTAAGCTCACAAATTAATTAATTATACATATATATATGTTTTGGGACATATACGTGTATATATATATATATAGCTTTTGGGGTGTTATATTAATGCACCGAAAAATTGTAAATGATTCCCTAAAAACCCCAATTTACCCCTATGGAATTTTGTAAATTTTCCATAGCGTAAATTGTCATTCTATTTTCATTAGATATTCAACTTGACATGATGTCAAAATATTATATATGAGTGAAAAAAAGATTTTCGTGGTCATTAAAACACTGAAAAATTACACACTAGTTACCGAAAACCCCAATTTAACCCTATGGAATTTTGAAATTTTTAGAAAGCGTAAATTTTAATTTATTTTTCATTTTATTAACTTGATATGATGCCAGAAAAGCAAATATGCCGGAAAACAAGGTTCTTGTGGTCATTGATGCACCGAAAAATTGTAAACTATTCCCAAAAAACCTCAATTTACCCCTATGATATTTTTTAAATTTTCCAAAGCTTAAAATTTCATTTATTTTTTATTTGATCGACCTGATATGATGCCAAAATATAATATATGAGAGAAAAAAAATGCGTGGCCATTAAAACACTGAAACATTGCACACGATTTACCGAAAACCCCAATTTACCCCTACGGAATTTTGAATTTTTTTTGAAAGCGTAAATTTTCATTATTTTTTCATTACATCGACTTGATATGATCCTAGAAAAGTAAATATGCGAGGAAACAAGGTTCTTGTGGTCATTAATGCACCGAAAATTTGTAAACGATTCCCTAAAATCCCAATTTACCCCTATGGAATTTTGTAAACTTTCCATAGCATAAATTGTCATATGATTTTCATTAGATATTCGGCTTGATATGATGTCAAAACTTTATATATGAATGAAAAAAAGATTTTCGTGGTCATTAAAACACTGAAAAATTGCACACTTGTTACCGAAAACCCCAATTTACCCTTATGGAATTTTGAAATTTTTTGAAAGCGTAAATTTTCATTTATTTTTCATTTGATTAACTTGATATGATGCCAGAAAAGCAAATATGCCGGAAAACAAGGTTCTTGTGGTTATTGATGCACCGAAAAATTGTAAATTATTCCCTAAAAACCCCAATTTACCCATATGTAATTTTTAAAATTTTCCAAAGCGTAAAATTTCATTCATTTTTTATTAGATTGACTTGATATGATGCCAAAATAAAATATATGAGAGAGAAAAAAAATGCGTGGCCATTAAAACACTGAAACATTGCACACGATTTACCGAAAACGCCAATTTACCCCTATGGAATTTTGAATTTTTTTTGAAAGCGTAAATTTTCATTAGTTTTTCACTACATCGACTTGATATGATCCCAGAAAAGTAAATAGCGAGAAAACAGGGTTCTTGTGGTCATTAATGCACCGAAAAATTGTAAACGATTTCCTAAAAACCCCAATTTACCCCTATGGAATTTTGTAAATTTTCCATAGCGTAAATTGTCATTTGATTTTAATTAGATATTTGACTTGATATGATGTCAAAACATTATATATGAGTGAAATAAAGATTTTCGTGGTCATTAAAATACTTAAAAATTACACACTAGTTACCGAAAACCCCAATTTACCCTTATGGAATTTTGAAATTTTTTGAAAGCGTAAATTTTCATTTACTATTCATTTGATTAACTTGATATGATGCCAGAAAAGCAAATATGCTGGAAAACAAGGTTCTTGTGATCGTTGATGCACCGAAAAATTGTAAACTATTCCCTAAAAACCCCAATTTACCCCTATGTAATTTTTTAAATTCTCCAAAGCGTAAAATTTCATTTATTTTTTATTAGATCTACTTGATATGATGCCAAAATAAAATATATGAGAGAAAAAAAATGTGTGGCCATTAAAACACTGAAACATTTCACACGATTTACCGAAAACCCCAATTTACCCCTACAGAATTTTGAATTTTTTTTGAAATCGTAAATTTTCATTAGTTTTTCATTACATCGACTTGATATGATCCCAGAAAAGTAAATAGCGAGAAAACAGGGTTCTTGTGGTCATTAATGCACCGAAAAATTGTAAACGATTCCCTAAAAACCCCAATTTACCCCTATGGAATTTTGTAAATTTTTCATAGCGTAAATTGTCATTCTATTTTCATTAGATATTCAACTTGACATGATGTCAAAATATTATATATGAGTTAAAAAAAGATTTTTGTGGTCATTAAAACACTGAAAAATTACACACTAGTTACCGAAAACCCCAATTTAACCCTATGGAATTTTGAAATTTTTAGAAAGCGTAAATTTTAATTTATTTTTCATTTTATTAACTTGATATGATGCCAGAAAAGCAAATATGCCGGAAAACAAGGTTCTTGTGGTCATTGATGCACCGAAAAATTGTAAACTATTCCCAAAAAACTCCAATTTACCCCTATGTTATTTTTTAAATTTTCCAAAGCTTAAAATTTCATTTATTTTTTATTTGATCGACCTGATATGATGCCAAAATATAATATATGAGAGAAAAAAAAATGCGTGGCCATTAAAACACTGAAACATTGCACACGATTTACCGAAAACCCCAATTTACCCCTACGGAATTTTGAATTTTTTTTGAAAGCGTAAATTTTCATTATTTTTTCATTACATCGACTTGATAAGATCCTATAAAAGTAAATATGCGAGGAAACAAGGTTCTTTTGGTCATTAATGAACCGAAAATTTGTAAACGATTCCCTAAAATCCCAATTTACCCCTATGGAATTTTGTAAACTTTCCATAGCGTAAATTGTCATTTGATTTTAATTAGATATTTGACTTGATATGATGTCAAAACATTATATATGGGTGAAATAAAGATTTTCGTGGTCATTAAAATACTTAAAAATTACACACTAGTTACCGAAAACCCCAATTTACCCTTATGGAATTTTGAAATTTTTTGAAAGCGTAAATTTTCATTTACTATTCATTTGATTAACTTGATATGATGCCAGAAAAGCAAATATGCTGGAAAACAAGGTTCTTGTGATCGTTGATGCACCGAAAAATTGTAAATTATTCCCTAAAAACCCCAATTTACCCCTATGTAATTTTTTAAATTCTCCAAAGCGTAAAATTTCATTTATTTTTTATTAGATCTTCTTGATATGATGCCAAAATAAAATATATGAGAGAAAACGAATGTGTGGCCATTAAAACACTGAAACATTGCACACGATTTACCGAAAACCCCAATTTACCCCTACAGAATTTTGAAATTTTTTTTGAAAGCGTAAATTTTCATTAGTTTTTCATTACATCGACTTGATATGATCCCAGAATAGTAAATAGCGAGAAAACAGGGTTCTTGTGATCATTAATGCACCGAAAAATTGTAAACGATTCCCTAAAAACCCAAATTTACCCCTATGGAATTTTGTAAATTTTCCATAGCGTATATTGTCATTCTATTTTCATTAGATATTCAACTTGACATGATGTCAAAATATTATATATGAGTTAAATAAAGATTTTCGTGGTCATTAAAACACTTAAAAATTACACACTAGTTACCGAAAACCCCAATTTAACCCTATGGAATTTTGAAATTTTTAGAAAGCGTAAATTTTAATTTATTTTTCATTTTATTAACTTGATATGATGCCAGAAAAGCAAATATGCCGGAAAACAAGGTTCTTGTGGTCATTGATGCACCGAAAAATTGTAAACTATTCCCAAAAAACCCCAATTTACCCCTATGTTATTTTTTAAATTTTCCAAAGCGTAAAATTTCATTTATTTTTTATTTGATCGACCTGATATGATGCCAAAATATAATATATGAGAGAAAAAAAATGCGTGGCCATTAAAACACTGAAACATTGCACACGATTTACCGAAAACCCCAATTTACCCCTACGGAATTTTGAAATTTTTTTTGAAAGCGTAAATTTTCATTAGTTTTTCATTACATCGACTTGATATGATCCCAGAAAAGTAAATAGCGAGAAAATAGGGTTCTTGTGATCATTAATGCACCGAAAAATTGTAAACGATTCCCTAAAAACCCAAATTTACCCCTATGGAATTTTGTAAATTTTCCATAGCGTATATTGTCATTCTATTTTCATTAGATATTCAACTTGACATGATGTCAAAATATTATATATGAGTTAAATAAAGATTTTCGTGGTCATTAAAACACTTAAAAATTACACACTAGTTACCGAAAACCCCAATTTAACCCTATGGAATTTTGAAATTTTTAGAAAGCTTAAATTTTAATTTATTTTTCATTTTATTAACTTGATATGATGCCAGAAAAGCAAATATGCCGGAAAACAAGGTTCTTGTGGTCATTGATGCACCGAAAAATTGTAAACTATTCCCAAAAAACCCCAATTTACGCCTATGTTATTTTTTAAATTTTCCAAAGCTTAAAATTTCATTTATTTTTTATTTGATCGACCTGATATGATGCCAAAATATAATATATGAGAGAAAAAAAATGCGTGGCCATTAAAACACTGAAACATTGCACACGATTTACCGAAAACCCCAATTTACCCCTACGGAATTTTGAATTTTTTTTGAAAGCGTAAATTTTCATTATTTTTTCATTACATCGTCTTGATATGATCCTAGAAAAGTAAATATGCGAGGAAACAAGGTTCTTGTGGTCATTAATGCACCGAAAATTTGTAAACGATTCCCTAAAATCCCAATTTACCCCTATGGAATTTTGTAAACTTTCCATAGCGTAAATTGTCATATGATTTTCATTAGATATTCGGCTTGATATGATGTCAAAACATTATACATGAATGAAAAAAAGATTTTCGTGGTCATTAAAACACTGAAAAATTGCACACTAGTTACCGAAAACCCCAATTTACCCTTATGGAATTTTGAAATTTTGTGAAAGCGTAAATTTTCATTTATTTTTCATTTGATTAACTTGATATAATGCCAGAAAAGCAAATATGCCGGAAAACAAGGTTCTTGTGGTTATTGATGCACCGAAAAATTGTAAACTATTCCCTAAAAGCCCCAATTTACCCATATGTAATTTTTAAAATTTTCCAAAGCGTAAAATTTCATTCATTTTTTATTAGATTGACTTGATATGATGCCAAATTATAATATATGAGAGAAAAAAATGCGTGGCCATTAAAACACTGAAATATTGCACACGATTTACCGAAAACCCCAACTTACCCCTATGGAATTTTGAATTTTTTTTGAAAGCGTAAATTTTCATTAGTTTTTCATTACATCGACTTGATATGATCCCAGAAAAGTAAATAGCGAGAAAACAGGGTTCTTGTGGTCATTAATGCACCGAAAAATTGTAAATAATTTCCTAAAAACCCCAATTTAACCCTATGGAATTTTGTAAATTTTCCATAGCGTAAATTGTCATTTGATTTTGATTAGATATTTGACTTGATATGATGTCAAAACATTATATATGAGTGAAATAAAGATTTTCGTGGTCATTAAAATATTTAAAAATTACACACTAGTTACCGAAAACCCCAATTTACCCTTATGGAATTTTGAAATTTTTTGAAAGCGTAAATTTTCATTTACTATTCATTTGATTAACTTGATATGATGCCAAGAAAGCAAATATGCTGTAAAACAAGGTTCTTGTGATCGTTGATGCACCGAAAAATTGTAAACTATTCCCTAAAAACCCCAATTTACCCCTATGTAATTTTTTAAATTCTCCAAAGAGTAAAATTTCATTTACTATTTATTAGATCTACTTGATATGATGCCAAAATAAAACATATCAGAGAAAAAAAATGCGTGGCCATTAAAACACTGAAACATTGCACACGATTTACCGAAAACCCCAATTTACCCCTACAAAATTTAGAATTTTTTTTGAAAGCGTAAATTTTCATTAGTTTTTCATTACATCGACTTGATATGATCCCAGAAAAGTAAATATGCGATAAAACAGGGTTCTTGTGGCCATTAATGCACCGAAAAATTGTAAACGATTCCCTAAAAACCCCAATTTACCCCTATGGAATTTTGTAAATTTTCCATAGCGTAAATTGTCATTTGATTTTAATTTGATATTTGACTTGATATGATGTCAAAACATTATATATGAGTGAAATAAAGATTTTCGTGGTCATTAAAATACTTAAAAATTACACACTAGTTACCGAAAACCCCAATTTAACCCTATGGAATTTTGAAATTTTTAGAAAGCGTAAATTTTAATTTATTTTTCATTTTATTAACTTGATATGATGCGAGAAAAGCAAATATGCCGGAAAACAAGGTTCTTGTGGTCATTGATGCACCGAAAAATTGTAAACTATTACCAAAAAACCTCAATTTACCCCTATGTTATTTTTTAAATTTTCCAAAGCTTAAAATTTCATTTATTTTTTATTTGATCGACCTGATATGATGCCAAAATATAATATATGAGAGAAAAAAAAATGCGTGGCCATTAAAACACTGAAACATTGCACACGATTTACCGAAAACCCCAATTTACCCCTACGGAATTTTGAATTTTTTTTGAAAGCGTAAATTTTCATTATTTTTTCATTACATCGACTTGATATGATCCTAGAAAAGTAAATATGCGAGGAAACAAGGTTCTTGTGGTCATTAATGCACCGAAAATTTGTAAACGATTCCCTAAAATCCCAATTTACCCCTATGGAATTTTGTAAACTTTCCATAGCGTAAATTGTCATATGATTTTCATTAGATATTCGGCTTGATATGATGTCAAAACATTATATATGAATGAAAAAAAGATTTTCGTGGTCATTAAAACACTGAAAAATTGCACACTAGTTACCGAAAACCCCAATTTACCCTTATGGAATTTTTTAATTTTTTGAAAGCGTAAATTTTCATTTATTTTTCATTTGATTAACTTGATATGATGCCAGAAAAGCAAATATGCAGGAAAACAAGGTTCTTGTGGTTATTGATGCACCGAAAAATTGTAAACTATTCCCTAAAAGCCCCAATTTACCCATATGTAATTTTTAAAATTTTCCAAAGCGTAAAATTTCATTCATTTTTTATTAGATTGACTTGATATGATGCCAAAATAAAATATATGAGAGAGAAAAAAAATGCGTGGCCATTAAAACACTGAAACATTGCACACGATTTACCGAAAACCCCAACTTACCCCTATGGAATTTTGAATTATTTTTGAAAGCGTAAATTTTCATTAGTTTTTCATTACATCGACTTTATATGATCCCAGAAAAGTAAATAGCGAGAAAACAGGGTTCTAGTGGTCATTAATGCACCGAAAAATTGTAAACGATTTCATAAGAACCCCAATTTACCCCTATCGAATTTTGTAAATTTTCCATAGCGTAAATTGTAATTTGATTTTAATTAGATATTTGACTTGATATGATGTCAAAACATTATATATGAGTGAAATAAAGATTTTCGAGGTCATTAAAATATTTAAAAATTACACACTAGTTACCGAAAACCCCAATTTACCCTTATGGAATTTTGAAATTTTTTGAAAGCGTAAATTTTCATTTACTATTCATTTGATTAACTTGATATGATTCCAAGAAAGCAAATATGCTGTAAAACAAGGTTCTTGTGATCGTTGATGCACCGAAAAATTGTAAACTATTCCCTAAAAACCCCAATTTACCCCTATGTAATTTTTTAAATTCTCCAAAGAGTAAAATTTCATTTACTTTTTATTAGATCTACTTGATATGATGCCAAAATAAAATATATCAGAGAAAAAAAATGCGTGGCCATTAAAACACTGAAACATTGCACACGATTTACCGAAAACCCCAATTTACCCCTACAAAATTTAGAATTTTTTTTGAAAGCGTAAATTTTCATTAGTTTTTCATTACATCGACTTGATATGATCCCAGAAAAGTAAATATGCGATAAAACAGGGTTCTTGTGGCCATTAATGCACCGAAAAATTGTAAACGATTCCCTAAAAACCCAAATTTACCCCTATGGAATTTTGTAAATTTTCCATAGCGTAAATTGTCATTTGATTTTAATTTGATATTTGACTTGATATGATGTCAAAACATTATATATGAGTGAAATAAAGATTTTCGTGGTCATTAAAATACTTAAAAATTACACACTAGTTACCGAAAACCCCAATTTAACCCTATGGAATTTTGAAATTTTTAGAAAGCGTAAATTTTAATTTATTTTTCATTTGATTAACTTGATATGATGCCAGAAAAGCAAATATGCCGGAAAACAAGGTTCTTGTGGTCATTGATGCACCGAAAAATTGTAAACTATTCCCTAAAAACCTCAATTTACCCCTATGTTTTTTTTTAAATTTTCCAAAGCGTAAAATTTCATTTATTTTTTATTTGATCGACCTGATATGATGCCAAAATATAATATATGAGAGAAAAAAAATGCGTGGCCATTAAAACACTGAAACATTGCACACGATTTACCGAAAACCCCAATTTACCCCTACGGAATTTTGAATTTTTTTTGAAAGCGTAAATTTTCATTATTTTTTCATTACATCGACTTGATATGATCCTAGAAAAGTAAATATGCGAGGAAACATGGTTCTTGTGGTCATTAATGCACCGAAAATTTGTAAACGATTCCCTAAAATCCCAATTTACCCCTATGGAATTTTGTAAACTTTCCATAGCGTAAATTGTCATATGATTTTCATTAGATATTCGGCTTGATATGATGTCAAAACATTATATATGAATGAAAAAAAGATTTTCGTGGTCATTAAAACACTGAAAAATTGCACACTAGTTACCGAAAACCCCAATTTACCCTTATGGATTTTTAAAATTTTGTGAAAGCGTAAATTTTCATTTATTTTTCATTTGATTAACTTGATATGATGCCAGAAAAGCAAATATGCAGGAAAACAAGGTTCTTGTGGTTATTGATGCACCGAAAAATTGTAAACTATTCCCTAAAAGCCCCAATTTACCCATATGTAATTTTTAAAATTTTCCAAAGCGTAAAATTTCATTCATTTTTTATTAGATTGACTTGATATGATGCCAAAATAAAATATATGAGAGAGAAAAAAAATGCGTGGCCATTAAAACACTGAAACATTGCACACGATTTACCGAAAACCCCAACTTACCCCTATGGAATTTTGAATTTTTTTTGAAAGCGTAAATTTTCATTAGTTTTTCATTACATCGACTTGATATGATCCCAGAAAAGTAAATAGCGAGAAAACAGGGTTCTTGTGGTCATTAATGCACCGAAAAATTGTAAACGATTTCATAAGAACCCCAATTTACCCCTATGGAATTTTGTAAATTTTCCATAGCGTAAATTGTCATTTGATTTTAATTAGATATTTGACTTGATATGATGTCAAAACATTATATATGAGTGAAATAAAGATTTTAGTGGTCATTAAAATATTTAAAAATTACACACTAGTTACCGAAAACCCCAATTTACCCTTATGGAATTTTGAAATTTTTTGAAAGCGTAAATTTTCATTTACTATTCATTTGATTAACTTGATATGATGCCAAAAAAAGCAAATATACTGGAAAACAAGGTTCTTGTGATCGTTGATGCACCGACAAATTGTAAACTATTCCCTAAAAACCCCAATTTACCCCTATGTAATTTTTTAAATTCTCCAAAGCGTAAAATTTCATATATTTTTTATCAGATCTACTTGATATGATGCCAAAATAAAATATATGAGAGAAAAAAAAATGTGTGGCCATTAAAACACTGAAACATTGCACACGATTTACCGAAAACCCCAATTTACCCCTACAGAATTTTGAATTTTTTTTGAAAGCGTAAATTTTCATTAGTTTTTCATTACATCGACTTGATATGATCCCAGAAAAGTAAATAGCGAGAAAACAGGGTTCTTGTGGTCATTAATACACCGAAAAATTGTAAACGATTCCCTAAAAACCCCAATTTACCCTATGGAATTTTGTAAATTTTCCATAGCGTAAATTGTCATTCTATTTTCATTAGATATTCAACTTGACATGATGTCAAAATATTATATATGAGTGAAAACCCCAATTTACCGAAAACCCGAACTTACCCCTATGGAATTTTGAATTTTTTTTGAAAGCGTAAATTTTCATTAGTTTTTCATTACATCGACTTGATATGATCCCAGAAAAGTAAATAGCGAGAAAACAGGGTTCTTGTGGTCATTAATACACTGAAAAATTGTAAACGATTTCCTAAAAACCCCAATTTACCCCTATGGAATTTTGTAAATTTTCCATAGCGTAAATTGTGATTTGATTTTCATTAGATATTTGACTTGATATGATGTCAAAACATTATATATGAGTGAAATAAAGATTTTCGTGGTCATTAAAATACTTAAAAATTACACACTAGTTACCGAAAACCCCAATTTACCCTTATGGAATTTTGAAATTTTTTGAAAGCGTAAATTTTCATTTACTATTCATTTGATTAACTTGATATGATGCCAAAAAAGCAAATATGCTGGAAAACAAGGTTCTTGTGATCGTTGATGCACCGAAAAATTGTAAACTATTCCCTAAAAACCCCAATTTACCCCTATGTAATTTTTTAAATTCTCCAAAGCGTAAAATTTCATATATTTTTATTAGATCTACTTGATATGATGCTAAATAAAATATATGAGAGAAAAAAATGCGTGGCCATTAAAACACTGAAACTTGCACACGATTTACCGAAAACCCCAATTAACCCCTACAAATTTTGATTTTTTTGAAAGCATCAATTTCATTAGTTTTTCATT
>VALJ01000080.1:0-27098 GCA_005771605.1 Scutellaria baicalensis
TAATTTTTGAATTTTGGCACATACCATTACGTTATGTTAGACATAATTTTACGTTGTGTTAGACATACCTTTATGTATACTTAGACATACTTTTGTATATAGTTAAACATATCTTTATATATGTTAGGCATACCTTTGTATATAGTTAGACCTACCTACACATGGTTGGTCTAACTATATACAAAGATTGGTTTAATTATACATAAAGGTTGGTCTATTTGAGCGAATTTTGGGTGAGCTTCAGCAAAAGTGTTCAGCACGTGAGAGCGCGTGCAGGCGCGTGGAAGGTGCGTGGAAGCGCATTTTGGGTGCGTGAACAGGTCGACCCGGTTGCATGGATCCCAAATCCGTGCAACTAGTGCATAAAAGTTTTTGTTTTAATTCAATTGGTATTTCATTTTTACGAAGATGTATGTTCTAATAATATAGAGTTTGAAAAACGTAAATTTTCTAATCTTTTTTAACTACTTTTTTTATGAGTTTTTTATCTTTCTTATCTCGTTAAAAAGTAAAACTAATTAATGAAGTTCTTTTTTCTTTTTGCCACCAAATATTTCTAAAATTTTTGTACAATAATTTGGGTGATTGGTCAAAAATTACTCTTCTATGTGAATGATGCAAAAGGGATTGTTGTGATGTAATTATTTTTTACTCCATTACATTTATATCATGTTGATAGTAAGAATTACATTTTATTAACAATGATAAATCTATCACTTTATTACATTACAAGTAGTAATATACTTCGTATTCACCTCGTGTATTATAAAAGTAATTCAATATATTAAATGTGTGTTATAAATTTGGTCATATCTATTTAATCTTTTCTTTATCCCATTTTTTTGGTTCAAAATAGGATAAATAAATTCTAGCTTCTATAAATTGTAAATTTTGTCAATTATCCTCCTTTTATATATAGATATATTAGTTGCACTTTTATGTCATATATTAAGGTGCAATTAATATCACATTAATGTATGTGTAATATCACATAAGGGTATGTTCATCTTAAAAATACGATGAATTTTTTTTGAAAATTTTTATTTTTCTCCAAGTTATGGATCATAAAGGTCATGATATTTGTACATGAAGGTCACAAGTCATAACAATACAACATAAAGGTCTCAATTTGAAGCAAAAAAAAATCTGAAAATCTTCATGTTTTCCTAAGTTGCTGAACATAAAGGTCATAACATTTATATATAAAGGTCACACTTATATAACATAAAAGTCACATCCTTACACCAAATAAGTAGCATCTTGAAGAGAAAAAACAAAAAACAAAAAACTAGGTGCACGGATTCGGGTCGGATCACCTAATTGCACAAATCTAGATCTGTGCACCTGGTGTACAGAAGAATTTATCTTCCATAATATGCACCTTTATAAAGATATATTTCACTGGAACTACAATACTCGTATTTTCTCTTACAATCTTATTTAAAGGACAAGGAAAAGAATATCATACAAAGTATTTGAAATTGACCTTTTATAATCCATCATCATTCATATTTAGGTAATTTGACCTACAATCTAATTTAAGGGACAAAGAAAAAAGAAAAGAGAATCATATAAAGGTATTTGAAATTGACTTCTTATAAACATTATCGTTGAAATGTAATGATCCATTTTAACTTAATAAGTAGTTATTGAATTTAGTGAAATCCCATCACATACAATTTCTTATATAATTAATGTGATCTATCAAATGACATAATCTAAAATATCTTTATGGTGTCGGTAATTTTTTCTTTTTTCCAAATTCCTACGAATAATTTTTTCTCCAATTTAATGTGGGTCCTCTTTTCGAGTTTGGTAGAAAGTGATAGATATCTTATTTTGACAGAATACAAAATTTAGTTATATGTAGTGGATGTTTGGGAAATATTTTGAGAGAAAATATATGTAGTTTAAGTTATTAAGAATGTGGTGTAGTTGAAAGAAATTTACATTGGAAACCATAAAAATGTAAATATTTATGTTTAGAAATAAGGGGAGAGTAATCTTTCTTTGAAATCCAATAGTTTTGTTATTATTGAAATATTTATTTTACTTATTAATAGTAAAACAATTATTAATATTGTTGGGTAATTTGTTTAGTCAAAAGAAGAGAATCATACATATTATATGTTACGTACCTAGTCATTTTCAATGTATTTTGAGATAGTATAATAATGAGGATTTTTCTTAGTAATTTTATCAAACTTAATTGTTGTGTTACACTTTATTCTAGGCTTTAACATGATACTTTTCTTCCTCGTGTAACCTATAGAATTGTAGTTGGTAATGAAGGAGAATAAAGCAATTTGGTTCATGACCTTATTTGGGTATGAAGAAAATTTTTGGCATCTCTAACTCCGTGTTAAAAATATCAGTATTTGTTGTTTTTCTATTCCAGAAGATCATATCAACGTTCCTAATGATCATCTTGTATCAACTTTTTTCAATTGCTATCTCTGCACCAAATTAACGCAAGGTCAAAACCTACGATTTTCTCTTTTTCATTTTTTTAATCTTTTTTCTACAATAATAAGAAATCTTATGAAATATTTTATTACAAAAAACAATAGTACAGACCGTTGAGAATGAACAACAATTTTACATTAAAATAAGCAAATTTTCCGCGAAACACAATAATGAAACTTTAATTGTGGTTGTAATATTAGTGTCTATATCTTCCACAGCTTTTTTAGACAATTTGGCACATTTTGACTTTAAGGTGCCAAAAAAAGTAATTAGTTTGAATTGTAATTAAGCTGATTAAATCAAATTTATTTGGTGACATTTTACTATGAAGACATTATTAACTTGTAATTGCACTATAGACCTATAATTAATTAGGTTTATATGGTGATGGATTGTGGCCTGTAATTTAGGAAACATAGAGATCTAGGCTATATATTAAAATGCGGGACAAAACTTATATACCCCTGGGGCACATAGGGGCACAAATCTAGGTGTTATACACATGTTCTTTAGGTGTTATATATATACTCTATAGGTATTATGTTTCTTGGTGTTATACATATATTCTACAGGTATTATATATATATAAGAGCAAACATATGATACCTAAAGAGTATACATATGATACATGTAGAGTATATATATAACATCATATAATAGGTTAAGTTGGGGGCACCGTGCCCCCGGGGCACCGTGCCCCCGGGGCACACAAGTGTCACTCTAAAATGCGATATGTAATAATTAATATATTTACAGAAAACATTATTGATCTAAAGACCCAACATAATTTTTTTGCGGGCATATATATAATACTTTATTAACATATATCATGCATAATGTTTTATTGTATTTTTTAAAATTACACTAGCAGTTAACATCATGAAGTATAATTAATTTTTTTTTTTTTGTTGTGGAAATTAAGGATTAACATAAAATATATTACATAAAAAATATGAGAGATATATAATGGTTCGCAGTCAAGATGAGGGCCACAAGAAAACAAGCAGTTTAAAAAAGAAAGGATTATGATTTAATCCTTCTAATAATTGATTTTTACATTTTTGGTCAAATAAACTTTTTTTTATTGTTATTAATTTATCATTTAGACTTTGCAATTTATTGCGTTTTATAACCATCGAATGTTAGGTACGTTTACGGCTATGATTTATATCAGCTAAAAAAAACAATAATTGTAAAGTTGGGAAGGTTTTGAAATAAAAAAAGTTTGTGCATATGAAGTACTAGAACAGTATATTTCAAATGAAAAATTACAATTTGCAATAAGTAAATTTGAACAATATAGCTTCTTTAAGAAAGTGTTTTCAAAACATCCGTCACATTTCTGAAAAGAGTAGGTCTTGTGTGCTCGGGGCACCGTACCCCAAACACTTATTGTAATACCTTTAAATAATATGAGTAATACCTTAACATGTAACAAATAATACCTTGAATAATACCTTCACTAAAACATATATTTCAATTATACACATAATACCTTATGAATATGCAATTAATACCTTATGAGTATACCACTAATACCTTCAAGAATATACCACTAATACCTTATGAATACACCAATAATATCTCATGGATATATACCTAATACCAAACTAATAATACCTTTGGGAGTAAGGTGCACCGGGGGTACACAAGTTTTTGCCTTCTGAGAATTATATTATTAGAAGAGAATCTTCAAATTCTATTCTTTTTTTAACTACTTTTTTTTAGATTCCTTTCATCTTTCATAACACAATACACATTGATATATACTCCGCAAATAAGAGAATAATTTTGATATCAATACAATTATAAAGAAAAGAAGGGAAAAAGACATCCATTAATCATATTCAAACATGTATTTGCAAAAATAAGTGTAGCCGAGTTGAGTCGAGTTGAGTGATGTTAGGTTAGAGCTTGAACTTGATTTTAAAACTCAAAGCTCGACTAGACAAATAAGATATAATTCAATAAGCTCGAGTTCAACTCGACTCGATTCGAAACCTGAAAAGAAATTAAATTCCTTAAATAAATTAGAAATGGAAATTTTTATGTTGAAAATAAATTATTAAGGGTAAAATTGTAAATTTAACACATGCTCCATTATGCTCAATTAAGTTGACAAGCTTGTCTAACCGAATATTGATATATTGGGACTCGAGCTCGAAAGCTACTTGATTAGCTCGAGCTTAGGTCAATTATTTTCGGGTTCCGGATCATGTTTTTTATGTCAAGTTAATTTCGAAAAGGGGAGGATTTCTATTATCTCTTACACTCTTACATATTCTTAACTTTATTTATGATTTCAAAGCTTTTATTCTTAAAGAATTAATTAGTTAACATTGTGGTAAATTGTGAAAGTGCTTGAAGATGGGTTAACAAGTAGGGGTGTAAACGAGCCGAGCTCGAACGAACATGGCCGGGTTGTTCATGTTCGTTTGTTTATCTTATAAGAGTGTTCATGTTCGTTTATTTAATAATCGAACGTGTTCACGAACGTTAACAAACAGTTCATAAACATGTTTATTAATTTTCTGCAATGAAAAAACTAAAAATGTTTTTGTAAAAATTAAATAAATGAATATTATAATACAATTAAATATAAATAAGTTATATCAGAATACATTAAAATCAAAATAATCATAAATTTATATTAAATAAATAAGTAAGTAAAAATGTGTCTAACTAATAAATAATGAATAAATAGTGAATGAATAATTAAACAAATACTAAATGAACATGTTCACGAACATGTTTATGAATATAACCGAATAAGTTTTCTTGTTCGTTTATATTTGTTAAGACTAACAAATGAACATAAATGAACATTAATCGAGTTCGATCACGAGTAATTTAACGAATGTTGTCTTCGTTTACACCCCTATTAACAAGTGGGCAATTGGCTATAAGTTGTGAAAGTGCTTCAAGATGGCTTTGACCAACCTAATTCTTTTGTCCAATTCAATAATCCCAACAACAAAAACCAAGATCATGCATGTCAACTATAACATCACTACCATATCTTCTTGGATTTTATTTCTTTATAAAAAAGTATAATTCTATTTTTATTTTTTTTTAAATTGATTGTGTTGACAAGTCTTACACTATGAATTCAATTTTCCTATTAAGCCTTTTAATTTTTTATTATTGCAAGTTCACCGTGAACACTTTGACAAAAGAGGTCATTACATATAATTTTCTTAAATGGATTAATAAAATTAAATTACAGTGATTAACAGAAATTTTGATAAAATGAAATAAATGTATAAATGCTAGGCAAATCAAAACAAAAAACTTACGGATTTAAAAAAGTTTTAGTAAAATTGAGTTGGTATCTTGTGACCGTCTCACATGTAACCTAATTCAAGTATGTTATTCATAAGTATGAGTATGTGTTTTCCAATAAATCTATAGTATATCAGTCTGTTTTTACAAATGTAAACACGAGTTCTATAAATACGTCTTTTACAGCTATACATATATTGTTGGAAATTGGGTTGCACAACAATGGACAGTAACCTGTAGAACAAACGAGAAATAGAAAACAAAAATAGAATTAGCAAGGTGATGACTTATAACAACCTATTCTATTACAAAGAACATGCAGCAAGTCAAGTCGAGGAAGAGTCCTCTCTCCTTAAGACGAGATACGCTCAGGGTAGTGCTCACGGGATCGTGTGTAACGTCTCTCAAAGATAAAACGACTTCATCTCTTGAGTGAGTAGCACCACAAACTCGAGAGCTCCAGTAAACTTTGGTGTTTGAGAACTGAGCTTTGGTGTAGATGAGGACTATGTGTATGTATGCTCTATGCAATGTGATCGAATTGTGTGTGTGAAGGTATGCAATATGACCTATATATAGGCCTACAATATAGGGGTTACACCTGAGAATTGATGGGAATTAATCCACCCACTAATGGGAATTCAATGTTTGGTAACAGCTCTTTCTAAAACAAGAAACCGCAGCTTACTTAGTAACCTCGCAGCTTACATAGCAACCTCGCTTCTGCTTAGTGACCTCACAGGTTGCTTGGAGCAACCTCTGCAAGAGTTTGCTTAGTGACCTCACTGGTTGCTCATGTAGCAACTTCTACAGGAGTTTGCTTAGTGACCTCATAATTAGTTGTTTGGAGCAACCTCTGCAAGAGCTTTTCAGCAGGAGGTTGCTCTAGCGACCTCGAAGGTTACTTAGCATGCTTTGACGCATACTTGCTCCAAAAATTTAAAGCGGGTCACACCAACCCTCGGCCCCGTCTGCCCAAGTCCAATTGCCAAGGACCAAGGCCGACGACCGAGGTTGGGTCGGGCCAATCCGATCTGTGTTGGCCCCGTCCGCCCAAGTCTAATTGCCAAGGACCAAGGTCCACGACCGAGGTCGGGTCGGGCCAATCCGATCTGTGTTGGCCCCGTCCACCCAAGTCTAATTGCCAAGGACCAAGGCCCACGACCGAGATTGGGTCGGGCCAATCCGATCTGTGTTGGCCCCGTCCGCCCAAGTCTAATTGCCAAGGACCAAGGTCCACGACCGAGGTCGGGTCGGGCTACCGATCCGTGTTAGCCCTGTCCACCTAAGTCTAATTGCCAAGGACCAAGGCCCACGACTGAGGTTGGGTTGGGCCAATCATATTCGTGTTGGCCCCGTCCGCCCAAGTCTAATTGCTAAGGACCAAGGCCCACGACCGAGGTCGGGTCGGGCCAATCCGATCCGTGTCGAGTCGAGCCACATGCTGGTGTGTTTTGCACAAGCCTGTTACTCATGAGTGTACCAATTACTAAGCCACCTCACAAGACTTACTTTATACAATCATTTATAAGGTCAAACTTCCTATATAAGATAGCTAAACACTTTCTATTCTCATCTAAGACCTTTATATACCATCTCTAAATGGCTATCTTTAGAGATTAATTTCTCACTCACCAAAAATTGGTTTTGAGTGAACAATATGCCTCGATTATCTACTACAAATGTATATTAATCTTTCGCAAAAACTCATATGAGACCGTCTCACGGATCCTCTTCCGTGAGACGGATCTTTTTGACCCATTAGGCCCAGCCCATACCTCAAGCCCATAACTAAAAGCCCAGCCCACAGCTCAAAGTCAAAGCCCAACCCACACCTCATTTGTCAAAGCCCAACCCACAGCTGATTTGTCAAGCCCAACCCACAGCTCAAATTCTTTGTTGCACGCACCGTCGCACCCTAAACATAGAAGAGAAAACCGTCGCACCGCCGTCGCACCGCCGTCGCCACCTTTGCCACCTTCGTCATCTTCTCTGCCTTGACCATCTTCATCGTCTTCACCGCTTTCACCATCGTCTAGGAGTTTGAGAATTGTAAGTTTTACTCTTTTCAAAATTTGAGTTATATTTTTTAAATAAATGTTTGATGTTGATTGCATTACTATTTTTGTTGCTGCTTGTTGTATAGAACTCTTGGATTTTCAAATTTTTGTGCATGATTATTATATATTTTGCTTATATCAGTTAGGGTTTCTTGATTAGTTCTTCTGTTGAATTTCAAGTGTCCATAGTCAGAGACACATCTCCATATGGAAGAATTTCACAAGAACTCGTCATTTTTTGTGTGGTTGCTTATTCATTCAGTGTTGAGTTAGTAATGAATGAATAACTGTTTGTTGAGTTTCTTTGATGGAGATGAATTTGCTTATGGTTAGTTCCTGGGAATATGATTTGTTCTTCAATTTTTTGATTAGTAGTTGTCCAGCCAGTTGAGTGGTGTTAATGGGTTTAATGTTTCATCTCTTTTTCTGTGTTTTGAGAATGTGATTAGGTTTCTGAAACTCTTTTTTGTTGAAATTGTAATTTGCTTAGGTTGAAATTGTTTGTTGAAGTTATTATGGGGAAGAAAGCTATCATTGTTTATTCGAAGGAAGGAGGTCGGAGAGGAAGTTTTGAGGGAAAAGAGGTTGCAGAAACAAAGAGTATCAAGAGAAAAGAGTTGAAAGAAGAAAAAGGAGTTATCCGTGATGAAAAAAAAAGGAAGGTAAGTGTTGAAGATCAAGAAGAAAAAATTGAAAAGAGGGTGAAAAAAGGTGTTGAGAAGAAGAAATCCGTGGAGAAAGCAGTTGAGAAGAAGAAAGGTGTGGAGAAAGCAGTTGACAAGAAATGTGTGGAGAAAACTGTTGAGAAGAAGAAATGTGCATGAGAAAGCAGTTGAGAGGTATGCTTTTTTAATATATAAGTATGTCTGTTTAATATATAAGTATGTCTTTTAAAACATGTGAGTATGTGTTTCTACAATTTGAATCTTACGGAATGCAAGTCATTACTTCTATGAATTGTGGTTTATATGTCTTGTATGTTTTTTATAGAGGCTGCTTGAATCAGAATTATTGCAGTTAATCCTCGTACTATGAAAATGCCTTGAATAAATGGCACCTCGAATAAATGGCAGGCATACATGTTTTATAGCATTTGAATCACATGGCTATTATTGTTTGTATATATTTAACTATTATGTAGTTTAGACTTAATTGTTTTTTGTTGTTGTTTTATCATATTTTTTATTCTGATTCTGGAAACGAGTATTAATCAGTATGTTTTGGTCCAAGTATGTAATTTATTCACACAAGTATGCCTTTTTTGCCCATAAGTATGCCTTTTATTCTTAAAAGTATTGATTCTTAAAATGATTACTAATCAGTATGTTTTTGGTCAAAGTATGCAATTTATTCACTGAAGTATGCCTTTTAGGCACTTAAGTATGCCTTTAATTCTGAAAAGTATTGATTATTAAAATGAGTATTAATCAGTATGTTTTTAGTCCAAGTATGCAATTTATTCACACAAGTATGACTTTTTTGTCCATAAGTATGCCTTTAATTCTGAAAAGTATTGATTATTAAAATGAGTATTAATCAGTATGTTTTTAGTCCAAGTATGCAATTTATTCACATAAGTATGCCTTTTTTGCCCATAAGTATGCCTTATATCTGATTTTTCTGTTTTTAATTTGTTTGTTCAAGTTTGCCTTTACTTGAGCATTGTTGTTTTATAGCATTTGAGAAGTGCTGAAACCTGACTTTACTTTTACTGTATTCATTTGTTTGTAGAGAATTTATTGTGCACTGTCGTCCACAAGGTGTTTACCAAGTTTTGCAAAGCCTAAATGAAAAGCAAAAAGAGGATATAAGGTCCATAGGCTTCGGTGGATTACTGACATTGGAGCTGGGTAAGTATATTCCAGTTCATTTGATGAGATGGTTAACTTCCAACTTTAATGGGATTAGTAGGATGTTAACCATTGGTCCGCAAAAGAGTTTTGTTGTCACGGCTAATGATATATGTGACATTTTTCTTTTGCCGAGGACGGGTGAAAGAGTGGTGGAAGTAGGCAAAAATCAGAAGTCTATTGTTTTAGGGTCATTGAGTCGTCTGAACATTGATTTGAAAACTTCTGTAAGTAAATTGGGTAGTTTGTTGATTGATTCTTTGAAAGAGGGTGGGGCTGATTTTAAACGTGTTTTTACGTTGTATAGTTTATCTACATTCTTGACCCCAACAACAAATGGGTCAGTAGACTTTAATGCTTATAATTCTATTGTTGATGTAGATAGAATTTGTGAGTTTGATTGGTGTAGTTATATTTTGAAGAAGCTTTGTGTAGCTGTTGATAGTTACAATAGAAATATGTCTCAAAAGAATGTGAGTGGGTGCGTTTTATGTCTTCAAATTCTCTACTTCCACCGAATGAAATGGCAAGGTGAAGTGGAGCCATGTACACTGCCATTGCTTCAACATTGGACGACCGAGAAGCTTAGAAAAAGGATGAAGGAGGAAGCAATGGCAGGGAAATATGGGCAAGGAGAATGGGTTGATGGATACCCAATTTCAGATGGTAAAAATGTGGGTGAGAAACAACACTCTGCTCATGTTCATGAGGACAAAATGGCTGCTGAAAAGGAGGAAGAAATTGTGGAAGAAGTGGATGAGGAGATAAAGTTCAATGTTCCGAAGGGTGAACTTACAGCTTCGAAGATAAAAGAGATGTGCAAAGATGTAAGTTATTTTTCTTTTTTTACTATAAGTATTTCTCTTAGGCAGATAAGTATATGTTGTAAGTAGAAAAGTATTTAATTCTGAGTATACCTTTTGTTTATTCTGAGTAGGCAAATAAGTATTTTGCTTATACTGTTTTGAACTTTCTTTTCATATTCTAATCAAGTGTGTCCTTTTTTGTAGGATGTTGTGCAAATGACTTTAGTTCTTCTGAAGAGAGACATCTCCATTGTCTCAAATTTCCATATGAGCACATTGTTGAAGTTCATGGACAAATCATCATCTAAAGAATCTGACCCAATTTGTTCAGATTCATCTGCTTCTGATAGTCAACAATTTTTTGAAGATCCGAAGGTGCAGAAATGCATTGATGAAATTGTTGACAACTTCTTGGCAATGAAGAAGAAGAAGGTGGTAGATGATATGCCTTCTTTTGAGTTATTAACTCCATCACCAATCAAAGATGAAGATGATGATGATGATGATGATGATGATGAACATTTGAAGGATGAAGAAATTGAGAAGGTTATATCATCTAGCTTGAAAAAGAATCATGAAGACAAGGAGACAACTACTAAAGCAGATGATATGATCCTTTTAGGGGAGGATGTTGGTTTCTTTTGCACATTTCTAAAAAAGAACAAAACTTTATTTTCTACGGTGGAAAGAGAAAAGAAAGAAGTGATTGATTATTGCTTCTATCACACAGAAAAAAGTTTGAAAAGGCAAGTTAATCGTAATTTTCATTTCTTTAAAATTACATGTTTATTTTCGTTTCTTCTATTCTTATGTTTTTTTTTCCTTATTGTAGTGAGCTCCTGTTCAGAAATGGTAATACTATCATCTCATATGAAGAAGTGCAATCCTTAAATTCTTTTGAATAAATATATACGTGTGTTATCGATGCATGGGCGAAGATACTAAATGTTTCAGATCGCCTGGGAAATCAACAAAAGTGCTTCTTTTTTGATACTGGACATAGTGTAAGTGTTTCATAGTGTTTTTTGTTCAAATATGCCTTATATACAGATAAGTATGTCTTTTATGTGTATAAGTATTGGTTCTGTTATACACATAAATATTTATTCTTGTTATCAGTATACATTGCCTCATTTTTTTGGTTCAAGTATGACTTTTAGGGATATAAGTATGCCTTTCATTCTGAAAAGTATTGATTCTGATAATGAGTATTGATTTGTCACTACTGTTTTCTGTTTTTTTTGTTTTTTTTGTTCAAGTTTTATTTGAAGAGAATTCTTGATGATGTGAAGATTGAATCCAATGAAAAAAGTGTTAGAGGTTGCTGGAAAAGGTGGTGCACCTTTAACAATGTCATTTTAGATAAATTTGATATGGTAAGAAAGATCATAATTATTTTATTTCAATTATTATATGTAAATATTCTAACTTTGCTATTTTTGTATTTGCATTTGTTTTAGTTTTTTGTGCCAATTCAGATTCACAATCATTACATTGGCGCAGTTCTGAATTTGTTGGATCTAAAAATGCATTATCTTGACAATAGAAAACATGTGGATCCAGAAACATACATTTATGCTGTTGAAGAAGTGGTATGCAATTTTTAAATTTTATTCGTTTAAGTATATATGTATGTGTTATATCTTTTAGTGATATACTTTCGTTTCATGTAGCAAAAACAAATGTCCGTGTTTCTTGAAGAAATGAACCACCCAAAGGCTGATCTTGTTGTCAAATGTGTTTTTGAGAACATTGAGTTTAGTTGGCAAAAGAAAAACAGCAAAGATCAAGATTGTGGTGTTTTTCTCATGAATCACATGGAATGTTTTGATGGAAAAGTATACACATGTCCGGACTTGGGGAAGGTATGAATTATTAGGCATTCATGTATAATTTTGCTGCAATTAAATTTTATTATTTATATTAATTGTTTAATTCTTTGAAGGCATTGATACGGCGGTTGTTGCGAGGTGAATATTTGGTACGAATTCTGCTACATGATATTAATAAGTTGAAGGCTGATGTGATCAAAAAAGTAAGTGAATTCTCGTTGAAGAAGCCTCAACTTGTGGAGATTTGTGGAAAGAAGAAAAAAGATTGAAGTGGTCCTTGAGAAGAAAAAGGGCTAAGAACTTTGTTGAAGTTTTTAATGGATTGAGATTCAAACAGTTAGTTGAATTTTCTTAATGTATTAATGGATAATAGTTAGAGATGGAGTATTTTTCTGAATGTTGATTGTTTACTTTGAATTTCTTATTGGTTTGAACTGATGAGCAATTGAAGAAGATGTTGGATGAGTTATGGAAGCTTGTTTTTGTGAAAATGTATGGCTATGGAGCCAAGATTCTGTTGATGAAACTAATCTTGTTCATTGTGAAATTTTTGATTCTGAAATGAGTATGTATTTTGCCTTATACTTTGTCCAAGTATTTCTTTTATACGAATAAGTATGTCTTTTATCTACATAAGTATTGGTTCTGAGGTTATATTTTATATGTTTTTTGGTCCAAGTATGCCTTTTAGGCACATAAGTATGACTTTTTGGATAATAAGTATTGATTTAGGCACATAAGTATTGATTTTTTCTTATGCATATAATATTAATTCTGGAAATCAGTATCTCATTTAATTATATAATATTTAAATGTGGATTGTTTATATTTCACAAGGAAACTTTAAACATAAAAGGTGTAGAACTCTCTCTTACATTTCCAACAAGACAATAATATTCGAATTTGGAGTTCAAGACAATAACTGCTTGTTATCTACTGCCTATCTCATATTTTTTGTCCAAGTATGCCTTTCATACAAATAAGTATGTCTTTTATGTGCATAAGTATTGGTTCTGGTTTTATTATTTCTTATTTGTTTGTTTAAGTTTGTTTGTTCAAATTATGTCTTCTATGCAAAAATGTTTCTCTTATACACATAAATATTTATTTTTGAAATCAGTATTCATTGCTTCACATTGTTTTGTTCCAGTATGCAATTTATTCACATAAGTATGCCTTTTTATCAACAAAAGTACTGATTATGAAAATGAGTATATGAGTATATAAATCTGAAAAATAAATTGATATAAGTACTAAGTATGTCTTTTGAACAGAATTCAAAACACTAAAATAAGAAGAATTAACAAATCCTTAAAATAAATGCAAATTAGGAGTCTTGCTTCCAAACTCCTTTTGTTGAATTGATGCATCGGTAGTCTTCTTTTTCTTTGAATGCCCTTTTATTCTTTGTCTTCTCCCCTTTGTAATAGATCGTGTAGGATCCAAAACAATATTACTTGCTGAACAACTTGAATCAGTAGAAGTATTGCATTTATTTATAGAATCTCTTGAACTCAATACTCCATGAATAACAGAACAATCTCTATCATATCCGTCTTCAAGAGTCTTTCTTGCTTCTTCACAGTGTTCACTTTTCAAAACAAGATTATAATACTTGCGTGTCATCTCATGACGCCAAAGTATGGACCCTGTTCTATTGTTAGACAATTGCTGTTCTTTGCTCAAATTCTCCCAAATCTCTGACTTTGCATATCTTGTCCATCTCTTTAGTATGTAAGAGTCGGGTATCTTTTGTATAGAATGCATATGAAGCACTCTTAAACAGTGACAGCACAAAAACCCACATTCTTCAAATTTTTTGCAATCACAGGTGATCAACAAATTTTTACCATCGAATGTAACATGACAAGATCCTTCACCCTCACAAGAAATATCATAGACCATCATATTTTCATCAAGAAAGATAATAGTAGAACTAGTTGATATAGATTTCAGAAATTCAGCCTCAAAATTTTTGAAATGAGATGGTGTGTATACCTCAGAAGCATGTTTCAACAATCCGGTTAATGGAAGTATAGATGCTGGCCTTGATTTTGAACATTGAAATTCATCTAGTTGTTCTCTTGTCCGCCAACGTTTTATAGTGTCCTTGTAAATGCCAAAAAATTCTGTCAAGCTTGTTGTTTTTCTCGCGTTGAAACCAATGGCATTATTAGTGCTTTCACTTCATTGAGAAGATAACAATCCGGCTGAAAAAAAATCTTTACTCAGTCCAGTTGCCCACTTTTCCTTTAAAGAGTACAACCGTGTGAACCATGTATGCTCTTCCAATCCATATTTTGAGACCATTGATTGCCAACATGCTTCAAATTCATTTGGATCTGCACACCCTGTCAAGCATTTGTTAAATGCTTCTTTGAATGTCCTATCACGTTTAAATTCCCCAAATTGACTGATAGCATTTTGATAAAGGTGCCAAAGACATAGTCTATGTCTTGTTCCAGGGAATACCTGCAGAAGACATACTTAAATGGTTAACAGACATACTTATACGTATAAAACATATACCTTTACTGTACAGAAAATAATTTTGTAATACCTTTTCTATTGCATTTGATATTGCTTGATCTTGATCTGTGAAGATTGTAATTGGACATTTTCCACCCATAGATTTCTTAAATGCTTCAAAAAGCCACTCAAAACTTTCAATTTTCTCATCAGATAAAAATGCACACCCAAACATCGTGTTTTTCCAATGATTGTTGATGCCTACAAACGGTGCACAAATCAAATTATATCGATTAGTTCGATACGTTGTGTCAAAAACCACAACATCTCCATAAATGTTGTAATCTTCCTTCATCATTGAGTCCCTCCAGAAAACGTTACTCAACCTGCTGTTTTCATCCAATTTGACTCTAAAATAGAAGTCATCCTCATCAGCAACTTGTTGATACAACATTTCAATCATTGTTTGAGCATCACCGCCTTCTATTGTCTTCACCTTGAATCTATTAACAAAGTTCAGATGATCTTTCAAAGTATGCCCAACATTTTCCTCTCCACCCGCATTATGTGACATATAACGGTATGAATCAGTTGGTCTTATTCTTGAAGAGATCATCTCTTCAATTGCTTTACCTTTTTCAGTACCCATCTTCCTTTCTGAGCGATGAAAGTGGCTCCACTCCTTTCGAGTTAATTCATGGTTGTGCAATAGTACATGATGTATAACTTCGTAAACTCCATCATCATTCATTTTTGCTCTTAATGAAGCTTGACATCCTGTTCGTAAAACAGGAACTCTCCTTTTCATTGTTGATGATATTGCAACATTCTCTTCCATGTTCGCTGAATAAGATTTGTCATTCCTTTTGAATCCAGCACAAGAACAAACATAGTATTTCTCCAAAACAATATTGTCATTATCATTTGACATCCTACTAGTTGATTTATGTACGCTAAATCCAATTGCTCGAGCATGACTGCAATATAGCTCATACATTTCATTGATGGTGTTTGTTGTCATGCCTAATAGATTTCCAGTTACATCAGGACCATCACTGTTGGCTGAAAAACACATATATATTACTATATGAATTATACTTATGTATATATTTCTAATACTTGAATTCAATAAAATAAAATAGCAAAATAGTTTTCGTATTGTATTGAGATGTGTCCAAGTATTCCTTTTAATCACATTAGTAAGCCTTTTTAGCATATGAGTATTGATTCTAGCTACTTGTATACCTATTGTCTGCTTGTTTTTTTATTTGTTTGTTTGCACTCTATTTTGGTCCAGGTCCAGGTATTTCTTTTAAGCACATAAGTATCACTTTTAAGCGCATAAGTATCACATTGCAAGAACATGAGTTTCTATCTGGTTTTTACAGATTCGCTTATCTTCAACAAATAACTCATACACCCAATAATCACAGAGCCTTATTGATAATTTAGCAAGCAAAGAATCACGGATATGTTGTAGCCTAATATGCCTATGGAATTTAATGACAATTAGCAAAATAAGAAGAAATTAGAAATACCTCCCAAGTTTGATACAACTTCTTGAACAATTTCAGATTGTAATGAATCTCCTTCAACTATTTCACAATCGTTTTCCTCCATTCGATCTAAACAGTTTTAAAAAAAAAGGATTAATAAAGCTTTTGACAGTTTGTTGAGGCCGATGAAAGAGAGCAGAGAAATATACCTGGAAATTCTGAGAACACGGCGGCGACAGTGTGATGTCTGAGAAGACGGCGGCGACGTTCTGAGTGCGGCGAGGTGCGACGGCTTCAACTAGTGCGACGAAAATTTTTCTCCTCCTTGCATGCGACGGTGGGTGCGACAGGAGACTTCCAGCTGTGGGTTGGGCTTTGACAAATGAGGTGTGGTTGGGCTTTGACTTTGAGCTGTGGGTTGGGCTTTGAGTTTCAGCTGTGGGTTGGGCTTTTAATGTATGGGCTGGGCTTCAGGTATGGGCTGGGTCAAAGCGGGTCAAAAAGATCCGTCTCACGGAAAGAGATCCGTGAGACAGTCTCACAGGAGTCCTACTCTTAATCTTTTGGCATTCAATCCATAAAAGGATTTAACCTTAGCTACTTAATCATTGGTTTAAATGATTCAAACCACCATTTACTCTAACCAATTCTCCAACATATATTTTGTTCTATTATAAATATGTCTGTTGCATGGTGCTGATAGTTAAACTTGTGTTTTCGTTAGTAAAATAAAAAAAGACAAGGGCTAATAATGGATTTTCCCAATTCTAACATGACTTTATAAAAGTTCACGCCTTAAAATTATGAAATCTATTGACCTATATTTTACTTTATTTAAACCTATTAGCCTTAAATAATCTTACATTTCTTATGGGTTATCACCGATCAGTTGAAGTTAGGCAAATTAATAACCTACTTGATTAGGATCAAAATCACCTATTATCAAGAACTAGAGAATAAACCCTACTTCAATGAGAAAATCAAGAATTAAATGAAAACACAAGAATTTACGTGGTTTGATCAAGTAAACTTGATCTACATCCACGTGAGAAAGAGCAGCGATCACTAATCACAATCCAAATTACCGATTACAATTATCAACAAAATCGAGAATTATAGGATTTTATAGATGAACCTTAATCTGATATCTTGATCAAATCTAAACCAAATCTCATGATTTTAACAGGTTTTGGAACCTGTTATTCCCATGCATGAACCAGCAGATCCTTAGTCGTTGGTTCCTTGCAAACTTCTCACAAGACTTAGTCTGCTAGGCATAGAATTATGCCTGTTCGAGCCTTCTTCTCCATCTCCTTACGCTTTTCTCTGCAATTTGTGAAGTGGATGTATCTGATTCATCTTCCAGAATCTCATCCAATCCATGTTGTGTGAGCATTGTGTTCACCTTTTTCTTTAAGTTACTACCGCAAGTGTACGGTGTAGATTGTAGACACGGTAAGTAAGGTCGATCCCACAGAGGCTAAAATATAGGAATAATCGATTACCCAAATTCAACCACTAATTTTATCTAGGCTATCAAATATCAAAGATGTCAAATAAACTATACTAAAACAAAAATAAATAAATACACGGAGACAAACAGATATAACTGAGACAGGTTCTAGAACATGCTTTCATTTCATTCTCATCATGATATCACTTTGACCAATCCAATTCAATGATTAATTATCTTATATGAGCAACCACAATTATCGAATTAACAGCTCTCTCGAGTCAGTTAACCAGTTGATTATTATGTTACCAGAAGTATCTCTACTCGATCTGATAAAGCAAAACAACTCCCAAAAGCACCTAGGATTGACAATCTCATCACATAGGTCATTAATCTCTCGATCTAATTCCACCTATATGTCACGTGTTTACTCTTCCGTAATGAAATCTCCTCTCTCGAATTTTGACTTAATTACTCAAACATGCTCAATTACCGGCCGAATAATCAAACAAACAATCAAACCAATAAACACATCAATAGGATAAAGAATCAAGAAATTGAATTGAAATCAAAGATCCATCAGATTCAAATCAAATTACTAACAAGTCCTAGAAACCCATGGAAAACTAGCAAGACATGAATATCAACAAACTCATAGATAAGATTGAAAATATCATATCAAACTGAAATAATTCAATAATAAAGGAAAGATAAAGAAAAACTCTATATGAATGATGATTTCTCGATTCCTCGATCTTTGAAGTCTTCTTCTCCTCTCCGGATGCTCTCAGAATATATGTTCTTCTCTCTATGAATGTTATTCCTACCCTAAGAATGGTTCTCCCCTACCCTACAAATGATCCTCCCCTGTTTTTGGGACGCATTTGGGTATATATAGCATCTTGGAGGTCTCCTAGATGCTTTAGAAGTGTGAGATACATCAAAAATCGAGTTTGAAGCGAGAAAGGAGTCTCTCGGACACGATCGTGTCTCAGGCCACGGTCAACCGTGCTCTAGAACAGGCGTATCTGCGCAGTGGGACACGACCGTGTCCCAAGACACGGCCGTGCGCTGGTGCACAATACCGAATTTGACTTCAAGATCTTCATGAGAGTTATAGGACTTGAAGTTAGCTTTCCAATTCCACAAATTTCACCTCAATATCAGTCTTTTAGAGAAAGTTATGATCAAAATACTAAAGCCCTCTCACGACGAAGAACCAATCGCACAACTTCCGTCTTCTTTTACTATTCTGCTTTCTTGGTAACGAATTGGTAAAAGTGTTCAAAATAAAAGTGGTATATCTCTTCCTTATCTTTCCAACAAAATTAAGATCTTCCAATTTGGACTTTTAGATCATAAGATATGTCATTTCTTCCACAACTACGCATGTAAGCTGAAACTTGCAATTTTTGCACTAAAAACACAAAACTAAACACAAAACCATCAAATGAAACTATACATCAAAAGTATCTAAATCACTATAGAAACATACATATATGCTCAAATGAACACATAAACGTACGCAAAAATATAGTAAAAACTATACTTATCACATTGTCATGACCTTCACTTTCCAGAGACTGTAATCATTCTTTCCATTGAATTTCTTCACATCAAGTTTCATTGATCCCATCATGGTGTGCAGTAGTTTCCCACATGCGATGCCAATTGTAAGAATTGCTCTCCAAGCAATCACAAATTAGGATCAAAATCACCTACTTGATAAGAACTAAAATAAACTCTAATTGAATGAGAAAATTAAGAATTAAATCAAAACACAAGAATTTATCAATCACTAATCACATTCCAAAGTTACCGATTACAATTATCAACAAGAATCGAGCATTAAGGTTTTATATAGATGAACCCTAATCTGATATCTTGATCAAATCTAAACCAAATCCCATGATCTTAGAGGACTTAGATTCGCCTTACTATCTAGATAAAAAGCCCCATGATCTATTAAGATATCGGATAAGAATCGAAGATCAATTTTGCACAAAATCCGCTAGAACCCTAACAGAAACCCTACCCGGTCCATGCAGACAGATTTACATACAGAGCCCAGTTCGGCTCAATCCAACCTGGTTTTCGACCTCCAGAACCTGGTCTACAGACCTTGATGTATTTTCTATCAGCTTGTTTGAGTCATCAAATTAAACCTCACATAAATATTATATGCATATACTAGTTGGAAAAGTCATAATTTTTACTCAAATTGCCATTTTAACTTTTACTATTGATCAAAATAACATAACCTTATATATGCAATATTTTTAATTAACATTGCAAATTAAAAAAAAAATTGCATAACAAATTAAAATAAAAATTCTTGGAGTTAAATTTTGTGCAAGTATCGTATTTGGCAACTGACATTTTTGGGTAAACGTCAACAAATTTATTCTTTCAATACTTTTTAGAAAAAAATAATAATAATAATAACACAAGCTGACATATATATATAAGATTATATTATCATATTGATTAATATTGGATGATTTCTTAAGCGTGCGACCTGGTATAACCACATGTAGTTGTTGCCATTTGCATGCATATAGAAGCCCTTTACATCTACATTTTCCTATTTTCCCCCATTTTCTCTTTAAAGTCCAAAATGCCTGCTTTGATGGAAGAATTTAACTAATGTATTCATGATGCTGATATAATGTTTTATTTAATTCGTTGAGAGTTTATCATTAATTAGAGGCCAAACTGTTATATAAATTATGTTTTTTATCAAAAAATTTCTATATTTACCTAATATTTTCTCGACCATTGTCCAATTTATAATAAAAGGAATCGATATTGAAACCTTGCATTATCAATTAATACTGATATTTAACGACATTTTGCTAAAAATATTTTACCCCATTGTATGTACACTTCAAATTTCCGAAATTTCAGCAAAATTTCCGGAAATTGCAATCCTTTAATTAAAAAGATTAAATTGGTCAATGCTAATCAAATTATCATACTTAGGGGTTATAAAATTAATTTATGGCTAGCAAAATGCTAAATACCAACTCTTAATATACTCATATTTATATTCTCTAATTATATGAAATGTGAAATTAATCGATATAGTGGATGTCGGACACGATAGCGATGGACACATATAATGTGTCACAGTCGGTAGGATAGCAAGACTATAATTTATATTAAAATGATAGCTAATTATTTAATTCGTATGTCAAATATGCATATAGTTGCTCAAGTCTTATATTATATTACATGTAGGGTTAAATACTTAAGTCAATCTGTATTTGTCATAATTTCACACTTCCTAACTTAAACATCGTTCTTGATTGGTTGCAACCAGAAGTCCACGAATTTATAACCTCCGATGAATTTTTTCGAAAATCTCACAGATGTGACATTCGCATGCCAAATTGGAGGGGTTGTAGGGGTGATCATAGTGCGGATTCAACGGTTTTTATTTTTCTTCTTAATTTCAAACCACACTGCTATGTGGTTCATAAGTTAAGTTAAAGTTACAGTTTTCATACAAAAATTGAATGTACTGTTTTAAGCGGTCTGGTTCGGTTCGGTGTGGTTTTTACAGTTTTAACTTAATTTTGTTTTAAGATAATTGAGTGATATTTTTGTAATAAGGGTGAAATATGGAGATATGAATGTTTGACTTTTGTAACATTTTAAGATTATTTTTTGCTTTTAAGTGGCATTTTTGTAATAAGGATGAAATATGGGGATATTAATATTTGACTTTTGTTTTCATTTATGGGCTGACAAGTTCAGTTGGAACAAACTAAAATGACAAGTAGGCAAGTTGAGTTGGGATGGAGGGTACATACTTATAGCTCTAAAAGACATACTTATAGATAAAAATCACATACTTATATGGACCTGTCTTGGGACTCGACCATGCACCACAAACCGTTATTGTTTTTCACGCAAGGCACGACCGTGTCTTAGAGCACGGTCGTGGGATAGGTAAAAAAATCATATACTTATAATGAAAAATGACATACTTATTATTGAAAAAGATATATTAATACATCGTGCTAGGACACAGTCGCATACGATCGACTGTGTCCCAAGACACGATCGTGCACGAGGTAGATCGTACGTGAATTTTAGCATTGATTTAATTAGTATTTAACCCTTATATGAATTTGTCGTTGATTGTTGTTTATTTTATCTTACTTGTTGGATTAAGTAAACAATAATAATTAGAGTTAGGAGCCCAATCTACCCATTTTCATATAGTGTAAAACTATTATACCAATTATTATAATCTATTACCTCCATATACCCATAATTATAATTTATTATCCCCAAATACCTATTTCCAAATATACCTTTTGACCTTTTCACAAACATCCAAAATTTTACTAACTTCCAAAATCTATAAATTATTCAATTTTTCTTTTTCCACTCCAATTTCCTTTTCACATCCATACTAATTTTAGATCATATATTATCAATTAATGGATTAATAAAAGGCCCAACATGCTTCCGTAAAATTAATAAATCTTTTAGAATGCATACCTTTCTTTGACCAGAACAGCACCAGGTGAGATGATTTACAATGCCACCAGCTGGAAAATTACTGCCCCAGACCGTTTTACTAACAGTTCCTCACTGTTCAACTTCAACCAACAGGGAAGATGATCTGCAAGTTATCCAGCTCCTTCAACAACTGCCCAGCACAACTTTGGTTCGTTTCCTACACCAGGTGTACAAGGTGATCCTTCCAAAAGATAAATAGATTTATACGGAAAACACGTTGAAGAAGAAAACCTTCTTTTTATTAAGTACTTAAAATATATATATATATATATTACATCTATAATCTCCTAATCAACGATGGTTCTCTCAGGATGGATACATTTTCTCGTAATTAACTTCTCTCATTGCTTCTGGTAAACCTGCATAGAAGAAACTTTAACCTCGTTAGTTTGGACCTTAGTTTTGCCAGTTTGTGGCCTAAGATCCAACTCTCCCTCCTTTACCCCAAAGGTGCTGGGTTGATTTGAAGACTCGGGTTGTGATACCGGAGTTTCAACTTTCGCTACAGCTTGTACATCCTAAAGGAATGCATCATCTGCAGCACTCGTAGTTATGGTATTTGAATCCATAACTTCCGGGTTAGAGACTTGTTCTCTTATTTCTCCCTTTTGCACCGTTGGAGATGCAGCCTGAAGAAGAGGCCCCCGCAGCATTGAGAACAATTGTTCCTGCGCTTGTTGGCATGCTCGTATTAGACCAGAGACGGATCTCTGATCTTCTCGTTGAAGTCGTCCAATGACTTCTGTATTGATACATAAAGTACCAAAGCCTCATTGTAAGCTCTCCAGGTTTTCCCTGAGATGCCTAACTCGTTTGAGGACCTCATCAGCGACGCGTCCTTCCATCTCGTGTTAAGAAATCTTTCTTCTTGACATCTTCTAATGATATTTGTTCTTCAATGGAAATCTCACTCGATGAATTCTCCAATAGGCTTTTCATTAATTCTGTAATTGCCTCTGGAGGTTCTCGTTCTTCTCCTTGTATCCTAAATGAATACAAGTTATTATCCCATCTCTTGGTGTCCTGCTGCTTCGAATCATATTGCCGATAGGATAATAATGCATTACCAAACCTTCTTTTATCCGTCATTTTAGGATTTCGAAGTTTGGCTTCATCACCACGCTTGCTGCAAAAATTAATGGGCATTTTTCTGTAGAATGTCTCTCATAGTCTTTGGACAATAATCTTATGATCACATAAGGTTGTGAAAATAAGTTTTCTTGTCTCATTTTCCTGTGTAAAACGCTTGAATGTTTGTAGGAAATTATTACCTAACAAAACATCTGCTCCTGTATCATGGAAATAAATTGGTGGCGTCTTTACTTTGTACCATGGGGTACCGCCTGCACCTCCGATCATGATTTCCGCTTGTTTGATTCCTCGATTAAGAATAATAATTCTTTTTGAGAAATCTCTTTCTGCTATAGTTGGTAAATCTTCTCCAATTTCTTTAGGGAAAACCTTCTGCTTTGCAGTACATATTTCAGCACATGAGTCAACATAGGCGGCGAAATATTCGGTCGTGTATCCATCATATATCATTACGATAGAAATGTATATGGAGAATGGGCTAGTGATCATCTGATTCTGTATCTTTTATCTGCCACTGTGAACTCCATTCCATCTTGTAATCTTTCCCAAAGTTTATGATCCTCGAGAAACTCGATCCCAAGTATCAACTGATCTGGGATCCTTCCTGCAACTCTCCTGATAGTCAACTCAATTTCACCCATCTTTAGGTTTCCTTGAAATTTTCCGACTATCGGTTGTTGGAGGTAATATAGGACATTACAAGGGAATATATTATCCCGTTGAGTAATGTCGAATACCACTTCAACTCCTCTCCATCCTTCCGGGCACTTCAGCTCTCCTTGTGTTTTGAAAATATCTGGGATTCGATGGGTTGTACTCGGTCTTTTCTCTTCCCAACGGCTACTGCTCATTAGTCTGTCTTGTTGGAAAGACATCCTCATTGGCTCAATTCTGAGACTTTGACTCTTGTTGAAGACGGGTTGATCTTGAATCCTCATATCGATCTCCTTTATAGTTGGAGACTCAATAGGTTCCGGTAGAATTACCATGGCGAAGTCCTCAAAGATTTTTGGAACTTCAATGAATTCATTTCTCAAGAATACATCTGAATGGTGTGTATTCGAGAGAGTATAGGAAATCTTGTAGGTTATCGAGTAAGGTCTATTCTCTTTTCTCATCAGATCATCTCTTTTAAAATCTTGATGAAGGGTTAAGACTCTGTTGAAGTCTCGATCTCCTAGATTGTATACAATTCTATGATAGACATTGAATGCCAATTTCCTTGCATACAAATTTCTTGTAACTGCTCCAAGGCATGAATCTTTGAGATTTGAGATTCGCTTGTTAAAAATTGCAAGATTGAGCGGCGAATCAATTCCTTCTTTGAAGGTTACTTTAATAACAACTCTTATGGCTCCGATGTGAATCCATGAGAGTGTATTTGTAACTTCTCTCTTGACTTTGCTTTTGATCACATGTATCTCTCGGTAGGGGACCAATTGCATCTCGATCAAGTTACCAGTGAATTCCATTGGGATGACAAATTCTCCGGTAGTTATTCTGTGGATAATTTGGTGTTTTCTGCTACGAAATCCAATTTTATCCAATGTCTTTTCCATAGCTCCAATGGTAAAACCATCGTATATCTGGAGCTTTGGATCCTCTTTCATAATCCTCAATAGAGTCTTATAAGACATCGTAGTGTGGGAAGAAATCCTGGCATATCCTCTCTCACCATTGATTGAAGAATTTCTTCTTCACTCTGATTTGAACTGGATTTACTTCCATCATCAGAATAGATCTTTTCTTCATAGATGCTTTCATCTGAGGGTAAATCCTCAAATTGATACACCTGTATAAGATCTTGAAAATAGACAACTTCCTCGAGTTTGGGTGTTTTCTCGAACTGTCTAATTCCTCGCTTTTGATTTTCTGGGCAATCCGTTGAGATATGCCCTCTTGCTCCATACGTCCAGCAATTACAATCTTTAAAACTTTCATTAGCTCTTGTGTGAGCCCGTCTGAAAGTTCTCATTTATGTGGCCCTGCTGGAACTTCCTTGATTTGAGCCTGATGAAAAGACTCTACTCATGTTTGGTGCTGGTCTTTGCCCCGATTTGTACCTCCGAGCCTTTTGTTTTGACCACACTCTTCTTGGTCTCCATGAAGACTAACGACTGCTTCTCTTGTTGTTGCTTCCACGGTGGTATGGATTGTTTCGTTGTTTCTTCCTTTTATGCCTCCGTGGTTACCCTCCAACGACTGTTGGGATGTCATTTTCTTCACAACATAAGGGAACCATTTTATTGATTCCTCGCAGTCTCTTGTAGTTCTTGTAAAGTGCTGTTTGATGACACCATTCAGATAACTTGACCTTTAAGAAGGACATTCTTCTGGCCACTGTATCTAAATCATCCGCACCCTTGTATTCCCTGATCAACATTTCTCTCCAGGTTCTTGGTATCTTTGCAAAGAATAATTGTGAAGCCTCTTTGTCTTCCACCTTCGACTTCCATCGGTATTCGGTGAATAACTTGATATATTTGTCAATATGACAAATATCATGCAACTCGAGGCTGTAGAGGGCTTGTTTGTATCTTTTTATTTTTTCTTCTTCCAGTCCCTCAAAATAGCCTATGTCGATAAAATGGATTTTGAATAATTTTGCCATATTATCGACGATTCCTTTTGATGACTCACCAGCTGTAACGTTGTTTTTCATTTATGGTGCAGTCATATCCCATGCGATCTTTATAGATCCTTCAAGACTCATCTCGAGTAGTAAGATGAATCCTTCCTTTGTAAGATCGAGGGTTCCTGTCGCAATCCTCATAGCCAATGTCCAATCATCGATAAGGACTTCACGGTTCTTGAAATTTGGGATATCCAGATTTAGTATCAACCCATATGGATGTATCGAGTCGAGCTGTGACTTTCTATAAGGCGTATTGTAAAGATTTGACCTTTTGGAACGTGGTCGAGTTCCTGTGACAATAGGATCTCCTCCTGTGGTGAAATCCCCTACGTGTGGCATTGGTTCATCCACTTGATGTGATCCGCAACTTTCTGCTACGTTGGGATTAACTGGTGGTCTCTGTTGTTGATCACGAGTAACCAAAGCAGATCCATCTCCTGCGTTCATCTTTAGATCCATAATTCATAATCCCGCGAAGGATTCGGCAAGGTCATGTAGATCCTCTAGATTTATCTTCTCCAAATCCAATACTTATTTGTAACGGATTTTCCTTTGATGATGGCTATAAGTTTTTCATTACCAGTCATGTGTCGCACAACTTCGGTTGGTTTCCCTTCTTGGTATAAATAGGAAACTGTCCCGAAGTCTATACGTCTCCTTCCTCCGGATGAACTTGGTCGATTCTCCAGATTCTTGACTTTTTTTTTAATATCATAAATGATTTCAAGAGTCTCCTTTTGATTTTTAATCATCGTCTCCATTTGGCTTTGGATCTGATGAACTTGTTTTGGTAGATGATTATGGCGGTTGCCATAACTTTGTACCGTTTTCTGGATTTCTCTAAGATCTTCAGAAATCTTAGAGTTATCTGGAAGTATCTCCTTCCACTCGAGCACTCCATCAGACATCATGGTTTTGATGGGCTGCTTTCTGATGAATCATCAGATCAACATAGAACATCTAGTTCACCGCAAGAAAACCTAGATGATATGTTGCTTGTCTATCGCACTGTCTTAAAGTTTCCTCGTTGGCACCTGCGAGCTCTTTTTCGACATATTGGTCATTCCAATATGTCACCTTGTCTTGATACTCTTGAGTATACATCGTCAAAATTTGACGATATC
>VALJ01000081.1:0-28336 GCA_005771605.1 Scutellaria baicalensis
CCCCAAACTTATTTGTCATCAATTCCAAAGAGGACAATTAATAAAATCAAAAGAAAAAATGCAATAGAAAACTCACAAACTTTTTTTTATTTTTCTTCCTTTTCTTCCAATTGGGTACAAGATTTAAATTATCGTTACCCAAAAATGCATATTGAAGATGGTCGAGAAGTGGCTTGCATTCCAAAGCAGGAGCGTCTTGAACGGGGGTTTTCTCCTCAAGGTCTTCTTCATGATCTCGTTTTTTCACCTTTTCTCCAATTTTCTTCGTTGAAATTTCCTGCAAGGCATCCAAAGAAAATATTTCATCAATTACATCCTCATTTTCTAAATGCAAAATTTTATCATGAGTAGTAAGAGATTTTGATAAACAAAGCTCCAACGAATCTTTCATCAAGATGCGATCCACTTGCTCCTCCACACAAAAGTCCACCACATCAACAAAGCTACACGTTTCTCTATCATCGTGAAATTTCATTGTCTTGTAAATGTTGAACAACACATGTTCATCATTCACTCTTAACGTGAGCTCGCCTTTTTGTACGTCAATTAATGCTCTTCCCGTGGCTAAAAATGGACGTCCTAGAATTAAGGGCACGTCGTGATCCTCTTCCATGTCTAGGACCACAAAATCCACCGGAAAAATAAATCGATCAACTTTCACTAACACATCTTCAATGATTCCCTTAGGATATGTTATCGACCTATCCGCTAATTGCAACGTAACTGTTGAAGGCTTCACATCTCCAAGTCCAAGCTTTTGAAAAATTGAGAACGACATAAGATTGATGCTTGCACCTAGATCACACAATGCCTTATCAAAGTAAGATTCACCAATTACGCATGGAATTGTGAAACTTCCCGGATCCTTCAACTTTTGTGGTAACTTCCATTGTAGGATTGCACTACATTCCTCCGTTAGATTCACTCGTTCAAAATCTGCTATCTTTCTCTTATTTGACATCACATCCTTCAAGAATTTTGCATAATTCGGCATTTGTTCCAAGACATCTGCAAAAGGAATGTTAATGTGAATTTTCTTGAAAATTTCCAGAAATTTAGCAAATTGTGAATCCAACTTTTTCTTTTGGAATCTTTGAGGGAAAGGAAGAGAAGTGGTAGTAAAAGGTAATGGAGAGTTAGAAATCGATTTTGGCTTCTCAGCCCCTTTTTGTGATGTATGATCTTTTTCTTCCTCCATCATCGGGTTTTCTCCTTCTTTCTCCATCTCTTGTTCTTCCTCGATTGGCATGCTTGGCCCTTCATAGTTCGTTCCACTTCTCAAATTTATGGCTTTACATTGCTCCCTCGGGTTAATCTCCGTCGTACTTGGGTATTGCCCTTGCTTGTGTTGATTTCCCAAAATAGTAGCAAGCTGTCCCACCTGCACTTCCAATGCTTTGAGACGAGTATCCGAAGATTTGGCACGAGCATCGACTTCTTTTAAACGCTCATCCGTACTTTTTATGAATTCCCTCATCAGCTCCTCAAGTGGCTGCTTCCTTGGCTCATCAATCATTCCGTTTGTAACGGAAAACCCTGGAGGAGGTTGCAAACAATTATTATTGTTTGCATATGAGAAGTTCTCGTGATTCCTCCCACCATGCTTGTATTGATACATGCCTCTGTTTCGGAAATTGTTATTGTAATTTTGCCTGCCCAAATAGTGGATGTCCTCCACTTCTTCTTGCGGTGCAACTTCACGATTTTGATTTCCTACTTGCGCTCCATTTTGATTTTTGAATTCGGTCATCATTGATACTAGAGCTGCCATTTGTGTAGTCAAGGCTGAGATTTGATCATTACTTTGCACTTCAGCTACCTTTTTATATGTATTCCTCTCGGACGGTCATTGGTAGCTATTGGTTGCCATTTCTTCAAGAATGTACATAGCATCTTCCGGACACTTTGCCAACAATGCTCCACCTGCTGCAGCATCAATCATTGCTCGAGTAGGCCCAAACAGTCCATTATAAAAGAAATAGACTTGTTGGTCCTCCGGAAAACCATGTTGTGGGCATCTTCTAAGCATGTCTCTAAACCGTTCCCAAGCTTCTCCCAAGGACTCCCCATCAAGTTGTCGGAATTGTGTGATCTCACTTTTCAGTCTCAATGTCTTGCTTGGGGGAAAGTACTTGAAGAGAAAACGGTTGCTCAATTCTTCCCATGTAGTGATTGATCCGGGTGGAATGGATGACAACCACAACTTTGCCTTATCTCGTAAAGAGAACGAGAATAATCGAAGTCTGATTGCATCTTCAGAAACTCAGTTGAACTTGATCGTGTCACATACTTCTAAAAATTGCGCCAGATGCGCATTTGGGTCTTCCAAGTGACTTCCACCAAACTGGTTTTGTTGGACCATGTTGATCAACGCCGGTTTCAACTCAAAATTGTTTGCATTGATAGGGGGTCTCACAACCCCCCGTCCATTTTGTCTCGGTTGGAAGTAATCTCGGATGGCCCTTTGGTTGGGAGCTCCTTGTGGAATATTGTCTTCCATTTGACTAAACAACTGTCTTCGTGTTCTATTACGTCTACAGGTAGCTTCAATCTCTGGATCAACTGCAATCAACGCTGCCTTTTTAGAGCGCGTGTTCATGCACTATCTGCAATATCCACAAGCAAATATCAAACACTCACAATAAAATAATGACAAACTGAAATAAAATATAAAAAAAATCCTAGATTAAAATCAAAAAAATAAATCTAGATATCAACTATCCTAACGTCTAGTCCCCGGCAACGGCGCCAAAAACTTGTTCACCTAATTCCTTAAGCTACTCCCGCAAGTGTACAGTGTAGATCGTAGACTCGGCAAGCAAGGTCGATCCCACAGAGACTAACGTTAGAATTAATTAATTACCTAAAATTTATCCCTAATTTTATCTAGGAATCGAATTCAAAAGATGTCGAATTAATTAAACTAACTAAGAATGCAATTAAAAATCACGAAATCAAACAGTTATTCTAAGACAGGTTCTAGAACATGCTTTCATCCAATTCTCCCCTCAACGTCACTTTGATCAATCCAAATTCATTGATTAATAATCCTATATGAGCAATCACGAAAATCAAGTTAAAAGCTCTCTCGAGTCAATTTAACCGGTTGATTATTATGCTACCAGAGGTATCTCTACTTGATCTGATATAACACAACAACTCCCAAAAGCACCTAGGATTGAAAATCTCATCACATATGTCATTCATCTCTCGATCTCATGCTGCATATATGTCATGTGTTTACTTTTCTGTAATTAAATCTCCTCTCTCGAATTTTGACTTAATTACTTAAACATGCTCAATTAGGGGCCCTCTAATCAAACAAGCAATCAAATCATAAACACATGAATAGGATCGAAAAATCAAGAAATTGAATTAAAATCAAAGATCCATCAAGGTTCGAATCGAACTACTTACATATCCTAGAAACTTACGAAGATCTAGCCAGACATAATATTAATCAAATCCATAGACAAAATTGATAACATCATGTCAAAACCGAAATTCAACAAAAAGTAGAAAAGTAAAAAGAAAAACTCTAAGGCGACGATCTCGTGATTCTCGATCTTCGAATTCTCCTTCGTACTTTCTCCTGGATGCTCTCAAAATTTGTGTTTTCTCTCTATGAATGCTTGTCTTCTTCAATTCTGGACTTCTTGGGGTATATATATCTTCTTGGGAGTCTTGGAGATCAAGAAAATCGGGTATAAAATCATCCAAAATCGTGTTTTAGTTGAAATAGGACACCCGGGCACGGTCGTTCCCCACGGCACGACCAGACCGTGCCCCGCTGCACTTACGCATGCCAGCCGCGCACGACCGTGCCCCCAGACACGGTCGTCCGTGCGCGGCTGTCTTCCTTTCTGGACATTGGCGCACAGTCGTGCGCCAATGCAGCCCTGACCGTGCGCGGCTGCATCTGTCCGTGCCCCAATGCACAGCCCCGTTTTTCTTCGTTTTCGGCCTCGTTTCCTCCTCGTTTCTTCCTCAATCCTTAATCACATTTGAAATTCATACTTTTTCCACTAGAATCATGAAACTTAGCAACCAAAACGGCAAATGCAACTAATATATGAAAAGTAACAAAATTGCTATAAAAACGTACACAAACGCAATCAATCGATCATAACATTGTATGCAAAACTATAGCAAAATTGACACTTATCATCTACATTTATAAGATAATTTATTTAAATAGAAAAAGAAAAAAAAACATTTAATGTGAGAATTAATTGTACAAGCTTTGTATGAGTGTCATGTAGCACTCTTGATCCTTCTTTTATATATATATATATATATATATATATATATCTAATATATATATGTTGGTCCCAAGTGGTAGAAAGTTTAGAGGGGGTGAATAAACCTTCTCAAATTTTTAAAACTTTTCTCCAAAGAATATAAGTTCCTGTAATGAGCAATATGCTACAGAGCTTGCTGCCTCAGAATAGAGTCTACTGCTTTTTTAAGTTTAGGAACTCAAAGAATTTATGCACAGCGGAAAGTACTTAGAAAATATGGAGTTTTCTGAAAGGTTGGTTCAATGCAGTATGCAACAGGTAAATATATATGCAATAAGTTTAAAGGCAGAAAACAGAGTAAGGAACACAATAAGATATATAGTGGTTCGAGGGTGGAGTAATTTCTCTACGTCCATTCTACTCCTTTCACACAGGAAGAACTTTGTTAAAAGTTGATTGATTTACAAACACTTAACTAAAACAACCACAACTTAACAAGAACTAGCAGCCTCCCACATAGGTTACTGCAGTGACTAATACAAACAGCCCACACCGGACTCTTACTCTTCTAAGTGAAAACACTTAACTATCATCTGCTAAAAGACTTCTAAAACAATCTATAAAAGAAATGTATTGATTTTTCTTCAACTCTAGGAGGTAACAAGCTTTGGAAGTATAAGTGTAGCAGATGACTGACTTGCTGCTGTATAGATTGAGTGACTGAAACTTAAAGATATCTGAATGCTTGAAAGTTGGGATTTCTTGTGAGCTCAAAGTATTCAGTAGTTGTTTCAGGTGCACTCTTCATCTATTTATAGGCAAAATCTACCTGTTGAAGTAGGTAGCTCCCTGTTCAGCGAGGTGTCCGATTGTGTGGCTTGTACAGATTTTCTGAGCATTCTGGTACACAGTTACACTGGCCGTTTCATTCTCTGCAAGATCATACTTTTGTCCTTTTTATTCTTCCAGGTGTCATATTCTGATAGGCTCCTCCTTGATTATTCCTTTTGGTGAATCAGGGCATTGAACTAGAGATAATCGTTTTAGATGAGGTTGTTATAATGTCCCTTAGTGAAGCTAGCTTGCTGTATGTTGTAGGCTTTTGGCTAGCTTGTTGTGGTGACCTTCCTTAGCTTGCTGAATTTCTGTTGTTGTCTTCATAACTTCCTGCAGTGACCTCCTTTCTTTATGCAGCATCCTTGACTTAAACTAAAACATTTTACATAGAAAATCCTAAGTACAAGGTTACAACATCCTATCTATTACATGATTTGTCCTTATCAAAATTTATAAAAAGTTTCCTAACAATATATATGTATATATATATATATAAAATCTTTTGTGCATCTAGGATCAATGCACCTGACCCGACCCGCGCGTGTACTCACTCCCACGCGCGTCCTACGCTCTCTCACGCGCTCCCACGCGCCTGGGTGGATGCGCCCAAATCCACTCAAATTCGCTCGTTAAGGATACTTTTTAGTTATGTTAAGTACTACCTCCGTCCCGGTTATCTTTGCCACCTTTGATCGGCACGAATTCTAAGAAAAAACTGTTGACTTTGATGTGATGTGTTATTTTAATGTTTTTGAGTGGCAGTTTTGTAATTAATGTGTGCTTTTTGAGTGTAAAGTAAGTAAAATGAAAGAAATTGAGGGGTAAGGTCGTAATTTTTTTGTTGCCATTTTTGGGCTGGCAAAGTTAGCTGGGACATCCAAAAACGGAAAGTAGGCAAAGATAAGCGGGACGGAGGGAGTATATCTTTGAAATCCTGATTTCAGGTTACATACCATGTTATGTTAAGGATATCTTTTGGTTGTGTTACGCATACCTTTTGGTTATGTTAAGGATACATTTAGTTATGTTAAGAATACGTTTTGGTTATGTTAAGCATGCATTTAGGTTATGTTAAGGATACCTTTAGGTGATGTTAAGGATACCTTTGAAATCGTGATTTCAGGTTCCTTTGAAATCCTGATTTGATACCCTTAGAATTCGCTCCAGGTCACATACATTTATGTTATATTAAGGATACATTTAGATTATGTTAAGGATACATTTATGTTATGTTAGAGATATCTTTGTGTACAAAATGTGTACCACAACTATGTTATGGATAAGGTATCTCTAACATAACATAAAGGTATCCTTAACATAACATAAAGGTATGTCTGACGTAACGTAAATGTATAAAATCTGGGCATAAAGATATCCTTAACATAACGTAAAGTTATCCCTAAACATTACATAAAGGTATCCTTAACATAACCTAAATGTATGTTTAACGTAACGTAAATGTATGAAATCTGGGCATAAAGGTATCTTTAACATAATCTAAAGATATTCTTAAACACTACATAAAGATATTCTTAACATAAGTAAAAGTCATGACCAAAATTTAAAAAAGGTAGCGCGAAAAAAAAAAAATAGAAGTGTATCGGGTAACCCGAATCCGACCTGGTTGTATGGATCTAAGATTCATGCACCAGATGCACAGAAGACTTACTCACATATATAGGGTTAAATTCAATTTTAATCCATTTAAAAAGCCACTGTCCAATTTTCGTCCACCATGGAAGCAGTTTTCAATTTTAGTCCAATTAAGCCAAAAATCGTCACTATTTGGTCCATTTTTGTCACTATTTCGTCCACCATGAAAGTGGTTTTCAATTTTCAATTTTCAATTTTAGTCCAATTAAACTAAAAATGAACCAAATAGTGACGATTTTTGGCTCAATTAGACTAAAATTGAAAACCGCTTTCATGGTGGATGAAAATTGGACAGTAATTTTTTAAATGGACTAAAATTGAAATTTTCCTCACATATATATATATGCACTATTATAAAAGTTTGTTATTCGGCCAAAAAGTTTGCAAGTTTTATAATGCCTATAATAACCCTACAAATATTAAATATTTAGGATATATAGTAGAATAATTTAATAATGTTTTATTTTATTATAAAATGTAAGTGTCCTTATACATTGGAAACTATTTATAATTTATCATTTACATGTTTTGATTCTTTTCCTTCTAAACTATTAATTAATACTTTGAATCTATAACTATAATATAGTTTCATATTAATTGCTACTGCTACTACTGCTCTTACTCTTCATTCTCCTCCTAATATTGCTGCTAAAAATCAACTACTACAATTACTATGAATAATTTTATGTTTTGTTCATTTTTCATAATGTCTATTTTAATTTTCATCATATAATTTAATTGATTAAGGTATAATTAAAGAAAACTCTCCATATTTTTACATTTAATTTAATTAGAATTTTATTTGATGAACTCTAATATAATATTGAAAAAAGTTTATGGATAATTAATAAAAAATAAGGTGGGCAATCCACGACCTACTTTACTTAATATACCTACACAATTTTATGTTGTTACATACTTTAATTATAAATAATAAAAAAAATAGGGTGGGCAATTCACACTCCCTACTTTACTTAATATACCTACACAACTTTAATTTTAGACTTAAGTTTCAATTTTGCAATTTTCTTGTAAAAGTATTTTAAATTCATATATAACTCTTTCATATTCTCTACTTCCATACAATCATACCTAGGGACGGACCCACATTGGGTGCAAGGGGGGCATTGAGTGCCCTGAATTTTTTTGATAGAATGTAGGGGTATTTATGGTATTTTACATATATATATATATATATATATATACACACACTTATTAATTTAAGTCTAATTAACTAATATGTGTACTATTAATCCAACTATTAAAACTGACGTCATTTTTAAAACAAATTTGAGGTAAATTCACTATTATTAAACTTGTTATTTCTTTTTTGTTTTCTATTTCAACTTTTTAGTTTGATTGATGATCAATTAGCAAGGATGAAAATATCGCTATCGCAAATGATATCGCAACTTTGTTTTACGGATATATCGATGGATATATCGATATTGCAAAAAATTTGAAAAAATGATGGAAATGTTATTAAAATTTTGGAAATTTAACATGAAATTTTAGGGATTACTATAACATGTTATTATACACATATTCCACTCAAAATCATAATAAAAATGACACGTTTAAAACAAACATATAGATAATATACTATATAAATATTGTATGCGTAAAACAACTGACAATGTAATACATAAGTAAAATTAACTCACTACTATTAATTATAACACAAGTAGATATTAAATACTACAATTACCCTAAAATTATTATAATTGTAAGATATATAATTCTTTAAATAATAGCTATTATAGCAAGATTATTAATTATTAAGTCATAGTTATATATTTACAATATGTAACTATTTATTTGAATAATACCTTAAAATGACATCAGAAATTAATATTCATTCATTAATTGTTATAATTCAATATAGTAAATAATCACCATTAATTTATATATAATTACTATCGATGATATAGATTTAGATATGAAGTTGAGTATTAATATATATTACTATTGATGGGTATTTAATCATAGAACTAAATATTTTATGGTAATATTTTTTAAATATTTAAAAGATCATAATGCACAAATTGTCACTAATTCATAGTTCAATACACACTAAAGTTATAACACAAGATATTATTATATTGGCCAAACAAAGTCTTTGCTACAACTTCTATAAATACTTGCACTACATTGTAAAGATTAACTATCAAGATTTAGAGAAAAAATGGGCGGTTCAATCAAGGATTTAACCTTCCAAGCTATAAGAAAAAAGCCGGAGTTGATACCTCCAGCAAAGCCTACACCCCATGAATTCAAACCTCTATCTGTTATTGACAATCAAGATGGGGTCCGTTTCCTACTTCCGGTAATACAATTCTATCGGAAAAACCAGGCAATGGAAGGAAAAGACTTGGTCAAGATTTTACGAGACGCCATTGCCAAGGTCTTGGTGTTTTACTACCCTCTTGCTGGACGGCTGAGGGAATATTCCGACCGAAAGCTGGTGGTGGAATGCACCGGAGAGGGGGCATTATTCGTTGAGGCCGACGCTGACGTCACACTACAGCAGTTCGGAGACATTCTTTATCCGCCATTCCCATGCTTGACAGAGCTGCTTTATGGTCTCGAGGACACCAATATTGGACTTGTCAATTCTCCTTTGTTAATTTTTCAGGTTTTTACTTTGCTCATACTTTTCCATCTCATCTACATTTTCTCACTGATTTTTTTTAATTCTGTTTCATTTATTTAATATTTCTAATTTAGGGTGATTATGTAGTAATTTATTTAAAATTCGCTCAAATAGATCAACCTTTGTATATAGTTAAACCAACTTTTGTGTATAGTTAGACCAACCACGTGTAGATAGGTCTAACTATATACAAAGGTATGTTTAACATATAAAAATGTATGCTTAACTATATATAAAGGTATGTCGAACATATACAAAGGTATGTTTAAGTATACATAAAGGTATGTCTAACACAACGTAAAGGTAAGTCTAACATAAAGTAGTGGTATGTGCCAAAATTCAAAAATCAAGCCAAAAAAAGACAAGGCATGAAATTTGGGCAGAACTGGTATGTTTAACATAGCTTAAAGGTATGTCTAACATATACTATTGGTATGTGATTTTTTTCAAAAATCATGAGCGAAAAAAAAAAATAGTGCGGTCCCCCTCGACCCGGAAGATCCATAAACCTGATTCACAAGAGACTTACTCTTTAATTATATTAGTCACAACTTTTAGTTATGCTTGGAAATAATATTAACGTGAATTTGGGTCGAATTTAGATCGCGTCGGCTTGGTCACAATATCAATATTATTACACTACAAGCTACAAACATGCAGGTCACGCGCCTAAAATGTGGTGGCTTGGTGTTTGGTATCCGTGTCAATCATACAATGAAAGACGGTTTTGGAATTGTCCAATTCTTTTCAACCATCGGCGAATTTGCTCGGGGCGCTGAAGCACCTTCCGTTCCACCGGTTTGGGAAAGACACCTTCTCAACACTGAGAGTCCACCGTTACTGATACGCACTCACCAACCCAACACCACTGAACTCCTCCTCCGCCCATCTGACGGCATGGTGCACCGCACCTTGCTCTTCCGTGCCGCCGACATCTCCGCCCTCCGCAACACTTTACCACCACATCTCCGCCGCTGCTCCAAATTCGAACTCGTGACAGCTTGCGTATTGCGTTGCCGGACAAGAGCTCTCTCTTTAAATCCTGACGACAAGATTAGATTCTTATGCATTGTAAACTTCCGAAAGCGGATCAACCCACCTCTACCCAAAGGGTACTACGGTAATGCTGTCGTTTACCACCCTGCCATCACCACCGCCGGAGAATTAACCGAGAATCCATTAGAGTACGCGCTGGAGCTCGTTAGGAAGACGAAATCTGAGGTAACGGAGGAATACATAAGATCAGTGGTGAATTCCATGGTTACTACAAGGCAGCCCCTTTCTACGGTGGCGGTGAGTTATGTGGTGTCGGACTTGACGAATATGGGTTTGCGTGAAATAGACTTTGGGTGGGGCAAGGCGGAGTTTATTGGCGTGGCAGAAGGTAGTATAAAATTTTTTGACAACGAAGTAAGTTTTTTTTTACCCTTTAAAGATGAGAAGAACGAGGAGGGGATAGTGGCTCCTGTCTGCTTACCAGTGACGGCCATGGAAGTATTCGTGAAGGAGCTTGACATTATATTATTGGCAGCTCGAAGAAGCCTCTTTTCTAATAAGTCTGCACTGTGATGATAATGACTATTGTTCGCATTATTTATATATATATATATATATATATATATATAATAACTAGTATTGGCACCCGCGTTATGCGCGGTATGTGATATTATAATGTTGTTAAATATTAATTATTTGATATTATAATATAAGTAATTTTAGTACATAGAAGATAATATAATATTTAATAACTAAGAGAATCTAAATTTGCTTAAATAATTCAATTAACAACAATATATTGATATTATACACATCCAATTCACTAATCTATGATTAATATTAAAAACAATAGTATCAATAATGATTTTCAAATCAAAATTGGAAAATTTACCTGCAAGTTTGTAAGTTTTTTTTAAAAAAACTTCTTTATACACAACATTTCTAGTTGAAACATTTTTTTGTCATATGTGCTACAAACAAATATCGTCACTCACTTAAATTAAATATACTAAAAAAAACTAAAAATTATATGAATTAAAAAACAAATTCAATTACTTAAATTAAATATGTGTGTTTGTGAGTATGTATATATATAAACAATACATAATAAAATTAGAAATTTTACGTAGGAACTTGATGCAAGCACTATCAGTTATATATTTCAACATTTTATTTTAAAATAAATTGAATTTGAAAAAAATTAATATCGCTTAACATCGAAGATGACAGATAATTATTTCGTTGTAAGTATCACATAAATTAATTGATATAACACGACATTGATCATTACAATTTAAGCTCAACACAAAATCAAAATGTAGTAGTAGTGATCATGATGATAACAATATAATAATTAGAAACTAAACATATAATTTAAATAATCAGGTGGGCCATCTAAATTCAAAATGTGCACTCTCATATAAAAATTTACGAAGTCCTAAGTGTAAAATAATACGAAAATTTTATTTGATTATGAGATATTTATAATTTAAAAAATATTTAGGATGACATATAATTCAGACTACAGACATATTATAATATACATATATGAGTATATACACATATTTTAAATAATGTTATATTTATTTATTAATCTATATTAAATATGATATAAATTATAGCCATAAAAGTATGTAGGTTTATTAAGTAAGTAAAGTAGGGTGTGAATTGCCCACCCTATTTTTTTTATTAATTATATTAAAAGTAGGCAACAATAGAAAATCTGACAAATAGATGCAAAAACCAAACTGAAAGGTTCAGGAAAGGTCCAAATAAGTCACTAATATTTACCCTGAGGTTCAATTATTTCATTAAAATATTTTTAGGTACAAAAATGTCACTAATATTTACTTTTACATATGACCCTCAATTTAACATTTATTTATAATATACTACCTCCATCCCATGATTTTTAGCCTACTTTGACCGGCACAGATATTAAGAAAAAACTGTTGACTTTGATTGGATGTGTTATTTTAATATTTTTGAGTGGCAATTTTGTAATTTAAATCAACTTTTTGAGTGCAAAAGTTGTAAAATGAAGAAATGGAGGGGTAAGAGAGTAAAATTTTCTTTGTCATTTTGGGGCTGGCAGATTTAATTGGGACAAACGAAAATGGCAAGTAGGCTAAAAATAGTGGGACGGAGGGAGTAATATTTATACCAATAATGTTTTAAATTTAAAACAACTTAAACACTTTAACTTATTTTCTTTTTATATCTCATATTTAGAATAAAACAACTATTTCATGGAAACATAAATAAAATTAGATTATTATATATACGTATGAATACATATTATTATTATTAATGATTATCATTTAACTACTATATTAATAAACACTAAATTTATTTGATAAGAATATATATTATATTTTATTTAAATACAACTGAAATCTCTATATATAATAAAAAATAATTAAACTACTAAACATTAACTAACTATATTAAATAATAATTTCACTATGATATTATGAATATTATTTTTTTAATTAAATACAACTTAAATCTCTATATTTAAATACAACATAAATATTAATTATTATTAATAACAACATGCATGTATTCACACACACTCACACATAATAATCTATATATTTACATTTTCATGAAATAAACCTTTAGCATATCTTAGAATAAAAAAAGGGAAAAACTTTTTTCGGTCCCGTTAAAAGGTTACTATCCGATTTTGGTCCCGTTAAAAACCCAAAATCAAAACTAGTCCACTTAAGTCAAATGCTGTCCAATTTCAATCCTTTCACCACCAGAAAATCGATTTGCTGACAACTTTCTGGCGAGTGCAACGATTCTGAGACACCTAATGACTTGTGGCACTCGCCCCCAATTCTGAGGCACCTAATGACTTGTGCTTATTTGACATTTTATTTCACATGTGACCTTTATTTTTACATTTATTTTCTTGCTAAAAATTCACATCTGCCACCACATCATCTACATGCATTAGAAAATCAAAAAAAAAAAAAAAACAAAATGAAAGGAAAAAGAAAATTCAAATCCTCCCCAAATCACTGAAATCTACCATCGAGGTGTGGAGATGAACTGTATCTCGGAGAAGAAGACGTAGCCACTATTCTGGACGGCGTCACCAGCGAGGACGATCAGTAGGCGACATGTCTCCTCTATCGGTGGGTCTGCTGAATCGGAGAAGACACAAGGTGCCATGGAAGCTGTCACGCTCCATTTTTTAATATGGAAGTGTGATTTATATAGTGGAAACACAACTCATAAACAGGGCGTCCAACCAAAAGAATAGATAATCGAAGATCAGATGGTAAACAGAATTCTAAAATGATACTTCTCGTACTTAGAAGAGTTCAATATGTACATCGGAAAAGTATGTTTGGTTCAAACGTGAAAGGATTCTGGAAAAAAAAAACCGACAAGGAAAATATACATAATTATACATGCAAAAGTGTCAGACAATTCAGCTCGTCCCTCCTTCATCCATAGTTTTCTGTAAAATAAAAGCATATAAGGGTTGAGTGCCAAAAGTACACTCAGTGGGTCGACCTGTACTGTGAAAGGGGAAACACGTTTTATCGTAATCTTATTATATACATATACATAGTACACATTGCGGACTCCCGAGTAGTCCCTTGTAAACCTCTGGATAGGTTTTCCGAAGAAGAGCCTATCGGAGCCCCAAGCTTACTCCATTGGGTTTGTACACCGTTCATGTGGGGTTTCCGAAGAATACCCGATATACTTGACGTGAAAATGCATGCGCAGTTACACCTCACATAATGGTTCTCATATAACACATAGTACACGTTAATCACGTTCACGTTGAGTCATATAATCATGACAAGTACAAATAAGCAAATAAATCTTTTGACCTGTATTGGTTTCTATAGAAACCCTTCCTGTATGGGTATTATCCCGACTTTTCATCATATGAAATCAATCGCATTTGAATCCCTTGAAAACAGTAATCCTCGAAAATATATAATTTACTCGAAAATCAATCATAAAATAATAACGATTAACTTGAAATCAACTTCACTTGTTTACTGAAAATAATGCCACATATAACAATAAATGTCACTTAATAAGTTGTACAATTTAAATGAAAACATTTATTTGATAAGATTTTACCCCCACCTTGGTTATCAAAAGTTCTGTTGAAGTTCGTCGTTCCCTTCCTTACTCCTGTCCCTCGTCTGTATATCCTACAAAGCGTAATAACTTGACTTAGCATCTAATTTAACTATAGACACGCGGAATAATCAGTAGAGTAAACCCTCGAAAAGAAAGATAATCGGTGATCCTAGGGTTAGGGCTTGTTTGAATTCAGAACGGTCGTTTATCATATTTTTCGTATCATTTTGGGTGTCATTCTAGCCTTTCTACACATAAAATATAAGAATTTAGGGTCATAATACTATTTATGTAAGTTATGGGGGATAAATCTGCAATTTAAATTAACTTCAGGGGCTGAACTTAAATAAATAGAATCTGCAGGGACTAAACTGCAAATAAGCAGAAGATAACGGGTTGATCAATAATTAAGCAAAAGTAGGAATTTGTAAAATAGTCCCTGGATTTAATCTAATTTTCATAAATCAGCCCCCACCCCCAAAACCCCCTGCACAGCCGTCGATTTCCCCCCTGCCCATCATCGCCGCCGCTGCTGCCGTCCACCGGCAGCAGCACTCACACACCCGCCTCTGCACGGCGCTGCCGCACACGGAAACGTCCACACATACACACACGCACACCCCTGCACAACAGCATGCACACACTCACAGCAGCGCCACCCGTCGGCGGCGCTGGACTCCCTATCCACGCACGGCGGCGCCAACCCAGCAGGCGGCGGCAGCGATGTTCAGCAACAACAGAGAGAGAGAGAGATGCAATTTTGCAGCAGTAAGAAGGAAGATAACTTAGAGAATTACATATATAGATAGATACAAATGGAAATACATATAACATGAAGATGAACATGAATCGAATAGAAGTTTTACCCCTTTCACACACCAAGTTTCTCTGCAAAAGTTTTTTATGAAAGAAGGGAAATTGGAGAAGATGAGGTGTTGTTCCCCCTCTTGTACAAATGTATCAAGGACAAGACATGTGTATTGTTTCAATGAATCGAGAGGATGACAAGGATTTCACCCAAATGTTGGGCTGAATAAACATGGGCTCAAGCGTGGGCTTAAGTGGGATTGGAATTGGGCCGAAAATAACATTACTTTAGGCTTCTTTTTTTTTTTGGGCTAGCACTAAATAATACCCATACATATTTAATGTACATGTATACACATAATCTATGCTTTTAATTTTGGGGTGTTATAGAAGCTGCTAAAGAATCCGATTGGGAGACATAATAGGGAGGAAGGTGCTAAATAATCCGATTGGGAGGAAGAATCTGCTGAATAATCCGATTGGGAGGAAGAATCTGATCAGTAGACGACGGTCAACAGTCGATCGCTGCCGCAACTACATCGCCAGCCAACAACTAACCCACACCCCGCAACATACCCAACCAACAAAAACAATCGGCCGTTGCCTCGGCGATGGGCCATCGCCCACTGCCTCCGCACCGTCGTCGCCCACCATGGCCGCAATCATCCGCACCGGCTCCGCCACCAGTAGGCGGTAGCCTTTCCTTTCTCTCCCTCTATCCCCTTCTTCCTACCGCTGGGCAGATTTGTTTTTTTAAGAATTATGTTTGAGTTTTTTTTGATTTCTTAATAATGATGTGGCATGAGTTGGTTATATTTTAATGTAAAAGAAATGTCACATGGGCTCCATAATTCCACATCAGCGTTACGTCGTCAGAAAATTCGGATTGGGGACGAGTGCATCGCACTCGCCAGAAAGTTGCCGGAAAATTGATTTTTCTGTGGCGAATGGACTGAAATTGGACAGAATTTGACTTAAGTGGACTAATTTTGATTTTTAGTTTTGATGGGACCAAAATTGGATAGTGACCTCTTAACAGGACCAAAAAAGAGTTTTTCCCAATAAAAAATTATTTCATGAAAACATAAATATAATAGCTTATTGTGTGTTTGGAAAAATAATTATTCAAATATACATGTTATTAATAATAATAATTAATATTCATGTTGTATTTAAATGTAGAGATTTAAGTTCTATTTAAATTAAAAAATAATATCCCTAATATCATAGTGTAATTGTTATCTAATAAATTTAGTTGTATAATAGTTTAGTTTTCAAAAGTGAAAAAGTGTAAATGATAATTATTATTAATAAATAATATGTATTTGCATGTATATATAATAATCTATTATATTTATGTTCCATGAAATAGTTTTTTAATTCTAAGATATGTTAAAATATGAGGTAAAAAAAAATTAAAGTATTTAAGTTATTTTAAATTTAAAACGTTATTGATATATTATATTAAAAATAAAAGTGGAGGGTCATATATACTTTAAAGTAAATATTAGTGGCTTTTATATACCTAAAAGTACTTCAATAAAATACTTGAAATTGATGATAAAAATTAGTGGTTTATTTGAACATTTTCCAATATAAAATCACAAAAAAAGTCGACCACCAATTACGCAAACAAAGATATAAAAATTCAAGTCTTGATGCGTAGTGGTGTTTCTGATGAGTGAAAGTTTGGTTCTAATGTTGGTCAGGATGATTTGAGAAGGGGATAGAGTTTCTTAAAGTGAACTTGAATATAGAGAGAGAATATTGGTGGTATTAATCAGAATATTGAGGGTATAATGGATACTTCCGGTGAATCGTGATTCGTGATTTAGCCTATGTCATGAGTGTAATTAGCAGGTATATGTCCAATCCTGGTTTGATACATTGGGAAGCAGAGTGACGAGTGTTATGCGGTATATTTGTGGATCGGTAGATTAAGGCTTAAGCTTCAGGAATGGTTTAAGTACATTAGCTCCTATAGTTGGCTTCTATGATGCTGATTGCAGCAAATGTTGATACAAGAAAGTCCTTGTCTGGATATGTTTTTACACTATTTGGTAGAATCATTAGTTGGGAAAATTCAATTTTAGTCCATTTAAAAAATCACTGTCCAATTTTCGTCCACTATGAAAGCGGTTTCAATTTTAGTCCAACTAGTAGTGTACCTGTGCGTTGCACAGTGTGTTATATATATAATTATTAAAAATATATAATAACATATAAAATGTAATGATTATTATTTTAACAAAAATATATTGATACTTTTTTAATTTGTATTAGTATAAAGCTATGTATTTTAACTTTAAATTTATGCCATTATAAATAATTATATTCTAAAATATTAGAAATTTGAAATATATAAAGTTATATATTAATTTATGGATTAAACAAACAAATAAAACAAATTAATTTGTGTCAGAACATTACATGGGTAGTGAAAATTTAAAAAATAAATTTAATTTCTAAAAATAAGTTATATGTATTAGAAACGTTATGATTTAAGTATTGAGATAAATATATTTATATTTTATTGGCATTTATAACTATAAATACAAACGTATTTTAATATATTTTTTTGGTTCAACGCCACATATAACTCATTTATTTTAAATCAAATAAAAAATTATATCAGCTTATCAAATACATGAAAATCTCTCTTGCTATCTATTTAAATGAAACAATTCAAATTGGACTTAATCTACACATTTTGAATAAAAAAATTATGAATAATAATCATAAGATTAATAAGTCAATATATCAGGGACTAAGAATGATGAAATTTTAATTGTGAAACACAGAAAAATTACCTCTGTCCAATCCCTTATACCACCTTAATTAATCAAAATAATATAAATAAATTGACAACAAATAAATATAAAATAAGAAATATAAAATAAAATATTTGTATATTTCAAATGAATAAGTTGGTTAACTTGCAATAATAATTTTAATCTAATTTTTTCTATTTGATATTTTTTATATGTGTAATCTATTAGGTACACCTATAATATATTTTTTTCTAATTTTAATATCATAAAAACATTTAAAAATGAAAAATCATTGAAGTCCACACACATACATTTCCATATTTCAGTTTGATAAATTTTATATGAATATTAAATTTAAGATCATTAAATTATGATTGATTTTATATATTATATATTTAAAATTTATTTAAAATAGGGTCAAAAAAAAAAAAAAACCCCAGCTATCGACTTTTTTAAAATTGCAACCTAATCTGTTTTTTTTTTTTAAGATTGTCACCCAGTCTTTCTGTGGTTTTGCCGATTGCAAAATTTCCGGTCATTTTCCTGGCAAATGAATTAATTTTTTCACTTTGCAACCCAAACTTTAATTTTTTTTTCTCCAATTGCAAATCATGATGTTTTTTTCGCTTCACACTGATATCTTTATGTTATATATGAGTGTGACATTTATGTTATATAAGTGTATTCGATATTCATAAAATAAATATCAAGGAAATATTGGTCAAAATTGGTAAAATATATGTAACATCGGTAAAAAATTCGATGGAATATCAATAAATATCAAGAAAATATCGGAATATATTGGTAAATATAGGAAAAATAACAATAAATATATGTACCCATATTTCCATCGATATCGATATTTTCACGATATTTCCATGAATTAAGTTACCTATATTTCCACCGGAATCGAATTTTTCATTCTTAGTTGCAATATTATAAGAACACAAAGTTCAGGTTGCAATTAAATTAAAAAAAAGTTTAGGTTGCAAAGTGAACAAATTAATCTCCATTTCGTCGGAAATTAATTTGCAATCGACAAAACCACAAAAAACTGGGGTGGCAATCTGAAAAAAAAAAGATTAGGTTGCAATTTGAAAAAAGTCGATACATGGAGTTGTTTTTTTTGTAATTTACCCTTTAAAATAAGTACTTAAAAATAAGATGAGAGATAATACATATATAATCCCTTATTTCATCTTATTTATCTTTTTATTTTTTATTTGAAATTATACAATAAATACTATATTGAGAATCATAACTGATTTCTTAAATTAAATATTTATTTATTTGTATTGAATTTCTTAAAATACAATAAATATGTTTATTTATTTTTATTTGTATTGAGTTTCTTAAAATACAATAAATAAGTTTATTTGTATTTATTTATTTGTATTGAGTTTCTTACAATAAATACAATATGAAAGCAATTAATAGGTTTCTTAAAATAATAATTATTTAATAGGTAGATAATTTATTGCAGTTATTTTTGGCAGAATATCCTGCTTTTATATATATATAGATTAAGCCAAAAATCGTCGCTATTTGGTCAATTTTTGGCTGATTTGGACTAAAATTGAAAATTGAAAATTGAAAACCGCTTCCATGTTGGACGAAATAGTGACAAAAATGGACCAAATAGTAACGATTTTTTTGGCTTAATTGGACTAAAATTGAAAACCGCTTCCATAGTGGACGAAAAATGGACAGTGGTTTTTTAAATGGATTAAAATTGAATTTAACTCATCATTAATTGGAAGTCTACTCATCAGTCAATGGTAGCACTTTCCACAACTGAATCAGAGTTTATAGATGTTACTGAGGCAATCAAGAAACCAATCAGCTCAAGAGAATTTTGAAAGAGTTTGGTTTGAATTAGAAATTGGTTGTTGTGCATTGTGATAATAGTAGTGTTATTCATTTAACAAAGCACCAAGGGAATCATGAGTGAACCAAACACATTTCACATCTACTTTGTCAAGGATAAGGTAGAGCAACAAGAAGTGAAGGTGTGCAAAATTTCAACTGAAGAGAATCCAGCTGATTCAATTCACTAAGGTACTAAGTTTGAATTATATATGTTTAGAGTTGATTGGTTTGAGAAGGAAAGGGGGGTACTCAGGCTACTTGAAGAGGAGAAGACAGTGTGCATGGTAATGATAGCCATAAGGTGGAGATTTGTAAAGATATGGATGCACAATCATGCAAAGAGTAGTGCTGCAAATCTGCATAAAATCATAACATGGTGAAAATTGTGTGGTTAAGGTAAAAAGACAACGCTCTGAAGCGTTGTGGAAAACAAGTGTTGTGAAAGCCTGGGCAAAGCGCGTTTTCGCTTATAAAAGCGGCGCGTAGGGCTAATTTCGAACAATTTCTTACGCCCAATGAGATTGTGCCATGTCGCATGAAGGTAGTTATATTCAGTTGGAGTAGCTGCAAATCGCGGAAATAGAGTGTTCAAGATCGGATCTTTCAGATCCGATTCCTGATACAATTCTGATCTGTTTTGTGTCATTTCTTTTGCATTGTACAGCTGAGTTATAAAGCTATAAAGGGTAGTGATTAGATCAGATTGAGATACAGTTTTGAGTGAGTTAGAGTCTCACAAAGTGTGTGTTGATCATTGTTGAGAGTTCTTGATCAGTTGTGTATTGTACTCTTCGTTTTTGCTTCGATTAATGAAATCACCCCCGCCCCATTGTTTTCGTAGATGTAGACTTATGTCGAACCACGTAAATCCTGGTGTCTCTGTTGTTATTGGTTGAGTTCTTGATGTTTTCTTTCTAGGATCTCATAGTTGGTGGTTCGGTTTCTCCATTGATTTGAGAGTTGAGGTTCATTTTCCTAAGAGTGACTCAAAACTATGTGCCAAATTTGGTGAGACATTAATACAGCTGGCAAATTGTTTGTTTTGTCATCAATCATCATTCAAGAATAAAGTGTGAGTTGGAGGCAATAATCTTCCAGTTCCTTCAAGGAAACTTCTCTCTATCAAAACTCATAATAACATAGTACATATATTCAATTATAATCGAGATTAAAGAAAAAAGTTTGCAATATAATTGCAGCTCCAGCAGAATTTGAGTACTTGTGTACATGGCTGACCACTTGTTGGGTAGGTGTGGCTTAATTATTTCGCTATTATTTTCATATATGGTGTCACATTTGTATATATACTAGTGTAAACAGTGTCGACGAAGCTATATCGAGGGGTCAATTCTTAAGTTATTTTTTGTACAAGGGGAAACGGATATATGTTTTAAACATTTTATAGAAAGATCATTTTCAAGGATAAATGTATTGTAGTAAAGTTAAGATATTAAAAATAATGTATTAAGTTAGAGCAATTGTTAAAAAAAATTCTAAATTGGGTGGCATTAGAAGTGTGGATTAAAAAATGCATTGAATAAAATATTGAAATTTCTGATATTTCCGTGTTGTTTTAATATTTTATGTTTTTTTGAATGTAGGGTGAAATAAATTTTAACTATATTTTTTGAATGAAGGGTGAATTTTTTTTAGTTATATGAATTAGTAAGGATGAATAAGATTGTAAATGAAATCTAACCATGCAAATAGAAGGTCGCAGGGTGAAAGATTTTCAGTTGAGATAATGACGGGTAAATAAGATTGAAGATGAGATAATGACCAGTAAATGAGAATATAGATAAGATTTGGTGTAATATTTTCTAATCAGTATATATAAAATATTATTTTACCTTTAAAATGTGATATTTTTTATCTAATATACACAAATACTATATCACGGTTAAAAAATTGAGATTTGAGGGGGGGGCCAGTGACCCCCTTTGGCCCTTATGTAGCTACGTCCCTGAGTGTAAAACCCTTTTATCACATGAGTATTTAAAAATTAATAAATAAATGAAAAGTTATTATTATTTATAAATTAACATTGTAATTTTATATGTTAAACTCTATTATTTAGTAATCTTATAATAATTTCATTCAAATTTCAAGTATATGATACATATATTTGTGAACTTAAATTACTGTAAAACTTTAAATAATTAGTAATAAATCTATCTATAATATCTTAACAAACAACTGATATATTTCCTTGAAATAAAATTATCATTGCTACTAAAACTCAATCAGTATAAGTAAATACTACCTCCGTCCCAAAATAAATGACGTTTTAGCCTTTTGCACATATATTAAGAAATGTGATAAAAAGTCCAATCTACCCCTATTTAAGTTTAATTAATGAGGTGATTTTATCTCTTTAAACACATTTAATTTGAGGTGAGTAAATAGGGGTATATTTGGTATATTGCATGTAAATATGCTTTGGAATACGAAAACGACAATTATTTTGGGACAAATTTTAGTTGCTAAAACGTCATTTATTTTGGGACGGAGGTAGTAAGAATATTGTTAAAGTAAATAACTTTTTATTGAATATATTATTACAAACTTTGGAAAACCACCTCATAAACAATATTAGTAGTAGTGTTATAAATCATCCCGTCCTCGTCACAACATAGAATTTTGGTGCCATTTTTGCTTTTGACTCTGGATAGTGCAACATATAATTGTCCATAAGTGAACACCAGTCTAAGTAGATATAAACCAACATTTGAGAGAGATTGACCTTAACTTTTATTAATTGTCATTGCAAAACACACATGCAAGTACCGGAAATTGTTTTCTCTGGAACTTGAATGACAATCTACCGTCTGAAGAACTCATGATCATTCGAGGGATAAAGACTTTATTTCCAATGTTACTCCCAGATAGAATATTGGCCTCAATAACATGATTACTTGTGTTATCACCAATCTTGTTCCGTTAATTAAATAAACCTAAAGATTGATCAATATTCCGCAGTAGCATAATTGGAACACCGACCTTCAATCTCAGGTTATGATTTGGAATACCTGAACACCTAATACTATTAAGAAGTCTGTAGAGTATATCTGCTCATTATTATCCATATTTCCATGAGTTTTGCAAAGCCTATCTAAATTTAGATATACCTTTTCCTCCCCGGAAATGAAAGACAACATATAATCATTCATCATCTCAACCACATTATGTGTTGGTGCAAGGATAGTCCTTTCTTCAAGGAACTTATGGTCTTGCCAATTTTCAGTTAGTGAAGGGTATGTTCTTTCAACAATGGTTGTTATATGATCATCTGCTTACCGTATAAGAATATCGTCGGAAATTTGTATAACAATTTCCCCATCAACGAACTTACCTACTCTACCATCTGCCACACTTAGTATCCAATCTGAAAAGTCATTTATTTCTGATGAGTTTGAGCTTGATCCTGAAGAACTAACTTGTAATCTCATATTTCTTGTTAATCTCAACACCTTACAATTTTCCCCCAAATAAGAAAAATTGATTGTAGACAACAAAATATCTTCTCTACTACCTTTGGGTACATGAAATATTTGTCTAAAATCTCCTCCAAGAACAATTACCTTCCTCCAAATGGTCTTTGTAGATTAGTTAAGTCACTAACCCTCAAAATATCACTTAAACTTCTATCTAATGCTTCAAAGCAAAATCTATTTACCATAGGTGCTTCATCCCAAATTATCAACCTTGTCTTCAATAAAAGTCTAGCCAAATCGATACCAGGTCTTATGTCACATGTAGAATCCTCTGTAAGATTCAATGGAATTTTAAATCTAGAATGAGTTGTTCTACCTCCAGAGAGAAGTAATGAAGCTATACCACTGGATGCAAAATTGAGAACAATTTCTCCTCGAGATCGAATAGTTTGCTGATAATGTATTCCATATAAATGTTTTGTCTGTACCACCATAACCATAAACAAACACCACCTTGATTTCTTAATGTTGCATTTAATATTTCTTCATAAACAATTTTCTACTCCTCAGTTAAGCATGAAAATAATCGACAGTGTTCTTCTTTCAATTTTGATGTGTCATATTGAAGCTCTTCTTGTATAAACTTGTTATAACCTTCTTCCATAAATGTGCCATGAAATTGCATAGATGGAAACATCTTGAGTGTACTTCCGTTCGATTAAGCGATTTTTCTAATTCAAGCAAGGTGTAATTCTTTAACTCCTCATCACTTAACTACAAATCTGAATCTCAAATAATATAATCATATATAAGGAAGAAGATACTTGAATTTTAATACGTCAAAACTTAAAATCAAATTTACTTAGGGCGTGTTTGCTTCAAATTATTGATTAGGCTTGATTATATTCAAGTGGTTAGGAATTGTCACTAATACATGTGATAAGCTATCCATCCATCCTTATGTACTATATCACAAGATTTGGTCATTTATCACCAGACCCTTTTTATATTATGAGCTTTTATTTTTCAACCAAACAAGTTAATCTTGTTGATATGAATATATCACCCCTAATAAGGGCAAACAAACGCACCCTTAATGTTTATAATAACATTTGATGTACATATATACTTTTATAATACTATGAGAGATGTGAACGTACCGTCAAAACCAAGGAAAAACTATGATCTTAGAAATTCAGCAACGTCTTTTTCTGCCTGATTATGAAGGAAGAGTTGATCAAACAGGCAAGAATTGTTATAGGACCTCTCATTTCACATGGATTCTTAGAGAGATCATACTGAAATAAGATCGAACTTGATCCATACACACACACACATATATATATATATATACGAGTATCAACACGTGCGTCGCACGTGGATGATGTATTTTTTAAATCAAAAATATTATATTACTATTAACCTTAAATAATAATTTTTATAAGGATAAACAATCTATATTAAATTAAATTAAACTAATTTTTATTTTAGTAAATTAGAGTTCTAATATAATAGAGTACGACTCATAACAGAATTCTATATGATTTTGGTTTAGAATTTCAATGTAAAATTATTTAAATATATATGAAAATCATAAATTACTATTATAACCTTAAATAAAATATTTAATAAGGATATATTAGGCAATCCATATTTTGTAAGAAATATTCGTACTTTTCCATATTTTGTAAGAAATATCCATACTTTTCCATATTTTATAAGAAATATCCATACTTTTATATAGGTAATATATATATATATATATATGGAAATATTGTGTATGTTGTTACCTTAATTCTGAATTTTAAATAACATGTCAATAATCAGGCATATTCTGCCCCTTTCCTTGGTTTCTGATAGAACATATCTATTTTCAGCTTCAATGTTTCAATATCTTATATTAATCATGACGTATATATCATTTCTAGATTACTAAAAGATTTTAATTTCCCTTGCCTTTAGTTTATTGATTTGTGTAGAATTTGCAAATGCAAACCAACAATAACATTCTATATTGGTGCGTGCAGATTTATGCAAGCACACTTTTATACATTATTCTTTCATATTTCATTATCACCTATATATTATCAATATATTTCATCTATAAGGACATTGCGTACATATTAATGGTATTGTTATATAAAATATATTGAAAGAATGATTATACTAAAAGAAATCGATGGTCTATCTTAATAACTTTGAGACGCTCATAATGAATAACTAAACACGACAAGAGTTATAACAGAAAAAAGAATATAATAATCGACAGGATATTTAATAATATAAAAAAGGAGATTCCAAAATAAGACAAACATTCAAATTACTGAATTTATGGACATTGCAAGATAGTAAGCATGAATAATGCTGGTCATAATGCTTAAAATCAGTTCATAAAGCTGATATTTTAAACAAATTCACATCATATCTTCACACTACATCTTTTATTTTAGGACTTTTTTATTTCAACTCAAAAAAGAAAAAAATTACCAATTCAAAAATTAAAGATAAAACTATTAGTTACGTTTCTTTTTTTAATAAAAAAGAAAGAAAGTATGTAACTAATTAAACATATCATTGACAAACTCCCAGAAGTATGATAATATATACAGGATAATTGTGTAAAAATAACGAAGTTTCCCAAAATTGCAATGTCCATATGGTTTAAGTTATTAGTAAATTAAACTCAACATCTCATTGCATCCATAACCAACTACCAGAATTCTGACATCGTTTAATTTAATACAAGTTTTTGTTTGGGTCAATTAATATATATTTATTACATGTAGTAGCATCAATTGAGGATTTTTTTTTTTTTTAATAAATCTTGTATGAAACCGTCTTACGAATCTTTTTTCGTGAGATGGGTCAACCCATAACTCACACTTTGGAATTCATTGAAAAATTGTGGATATGAGTTCAATTCATGGTTAATAAGGATCCGTCTCACGGAAACTTTCCGTAAGACCGTCTTACATGAATTTTTATTTTTTTTTAATAAATTATGAGATATGGTGATTTCTGATATGTTTGAGATATATCTGCTAGTTAAAATTGCAATTTTGAAAAAGTTCATGATGTTTGCAGTAATTACACCTTAATTTCATTTTTTTTACCTCATTAGTTTAGTCATTTCGTAGCAAAAACCATGTGTATTATATGACATTGGAATTGCATATTAAATGTATTGAAATTTAAAAAAATACGACAACTACTCCTTTATTTCATTTTTTCTTTTACCTCGTTTAGTTGTTTTATAGCAAAAACGACGTGTATTATATGACGTCATAATTGCACATAAAATGTATTGTAAAGTTCATGATTTTTATGACAATTACATCTTAATTTCATTTTTTACCTCATGTACTCGTTTCATAGCAAAAACCATGTGTATAATATGAAATCAGAATTGCACATAAAAATATACCGAAAATATTGGCATTATTATTATCCAATGAAAAGCATCACTACGCATTTTCAACGTGAACAGCGCCACCTTTTCCACCTTCTTTTGCGGATTTGAATCCGTTCATCTTCTCCAATGGTGCTATTTTATTTCCATGATCATAGTTTCTTCATTCGCTTTGATTCCCAAATGGGGTGTTCAAGAGTCGTGTCTGTTTCTTTTTTACTGATTTCGCTAACATTAATAGACGTTGTTGTAGGAAGAAGGATCGCCGCCCCGCCGCCGTGTAAGTTTCCGGCGATTTACAACTTCGGTGACTCGAACTCAGACACCGGTGGAATCTCGGCGGCGTTCGGCCCAGTGCCGCCGCCTTACGGCAGCAGTTTCTTTGGGCACCCGGCCGGGAGGGAGTCAGATGGCCGCCTTATCATAGACTTCATTGGTAAGTCTCTGCTAATGAAATGCACGCCTAACTGTTTGTATAATTTCCTGAATGAGTTATGAGTTACTTTGCTTATGCAGCTGAGCACTTGGGGTTTGCCTTATTTGAGCTCGTATCTTGATTCGATCGGATCAGGATTTCGACGTGGGTGCCAATTTGCAGCTGGAGGATCGACCGTTGTAAGGCTAAACGAGTCGATGTTGAACAATGGGCATTAGTCCGTTTTCGCTTGACGTCCAAATTGTGCAGTTTGATCAGTTCAAATCACGAACAAATGCACTATATCGCCATGGTGAGCTCAAGAACATAGAACTCTGTTGTTAAGCTAACCATTTTTGTTCTTGTTTGATACGTTCTTGTTTCTCGTTTCAGCTGTGAATCCATACTATAAAAGTAAACTTCCTCGGCTTCAAGAATTCTCCAGGGCTCTCTACCACCTTCGACATTGGTCAGAATGACCTCATTGATGGCTTCAGAATAGCTTACCAGAGCTCAACTCCGAGCATCGTTCCACTTATAGTTAATCAGCTCGCAAAGGCAGTTACAGTGAGTGATTCTTCAAACTCATTCACTTTATAAATCAGTATCAGTAGCTAAGCATTTGGGTGTTGTTTTTCAGCATTTATATAAACAAGGAGCAAGAACTTTCTGGATTCACAATGTAGGACAGTTGGTGTTTGCCAGCATCCACTTTTCATGTCCGAAATTCAGAGCCCGGATTCTTAGACAAGCATGGATGCATCAAATATCAGAACAAAATGGCTGTTGAGTTCAACAAACAGCTTAAAGCTCGAGTGGCAAAGCTGCGGGTGGATCTTCCCTGCGCCTCCCTGATCTACGTCGACATTTACTCAGCTAGATATCACTTGATCAGCAATACCAGATTCTATGGTAATTGGTTTGCAATATTTTGTTTCTTTAACCCACTGTGTTTTATACTCTTCATATTCTTGACAAGTTGGAATGTTTCTAATAGTTTTGCCTAAACCAAGTTCTTGTTTAGTCATAATTCGAGTAAATTAATGATTAAAATTTGGGAGTTTGTCATGAATTTGATTTTGAAGGATTTATGGACCCTTTGAAGATATGTTGTGGGCATCATGAAAGCACA
>VALJ01000082.1:0-27241 GCA_005771605.1 Scutellaria baicalensis
ACTATATATAGAAAACTAAAACTAACATTTGAATTTGCATTTCAACTTTGTTTCATTTGAATTTGATTTTGTCTACCACCATCCACAACTTTTGACAATCTTGCCATAACTTTTGACTTCTTGGTAAAGCATATCTACTGTTAGGTTTTTCTCTTAAAGAATTAAACCTTATTATAATCCTACCATCTTCTTGTTCAGTTATTTGACTAACATCTCTCCTTTCTATGTTCCTTAAAGGTTGAGGTTCATTAATTATGAATTGATCTGGAATTGTTATTTCATTCCATGTTAATACTTTTTGAATTAGAAATCATATGGGTCTTGTCCTCCAATAAGATCAGAGGTGGACTCGTCAGAACATGTTTTCTCTGATTTCTGTGCCATGAATTCAAAGAATTCACTTTGAAGATCTGGATATTTTTTTAAAGTTTCAAATAAAGTATTATCTTTTGAAAGAGGATCATCAACAATTTCTTTTTGTTTGAATTTTGAGGAAGAAGTATCTCCATGGAATTTGATTTTTTCTCCAGTAGCTATGAAATGTCTTATGGCATTCTCAGAACATATATTTTGATCAAACTTCCCCCACCATTTAATACGAAAAGAACGCATTAATGAATATGGACAGGGTTCCTGTAAACATTTTTGAAATATGAAATCCCAGGCAAAGATCCATGGGACTTTAAACTCAGAATGAAAAAGGAAACTCTTTTGAAATGCTTTTGTTGGAGAAGAGGTAGCAAAAAATTCTAAACCAGCTTTAACTTTTTGAGGGAGGATGGATGAATCTGATCCAACCTTCTTCCACCATTCAATAAACCATATGGGGAAGGACTTTGAGATATCACTATGAAATGTTATGAATCAAGAATGGGAGAAAGGACGAACGAAGAGAAATTAGAACCAGGCATGCTTGTAATCACAATAATTATAAAATTGAGGATTGAATCTTACTGAAAACCTTTTCTCAGCAAAGTTACCCCATTCAATTGGAGTAATGACTTTTTTGATTATACATTTTGAATAACCTTCCATCCGGAAGTAAAAAAACGATGCCAATAATGAGACCCTTCCATTTGGCTAAGATTATTTGCTTAAAACTTAGATTGTTGTGCATGTTCATATAATTTTTGTAAAACTTTACATGAAAGGAAGTTTAATTAAGATCACAGTACATTAGCTATTACTTTGTCAAATACATTTTCCAAAGAGTAAATTTTGAACTTTAACAATCATTACTTGGTGAACAAGTTATCTGTGATTGTTAATTTTCAAATCACTTTTATAGATAATGGAATCTTGATCAAGATCATTCACAATTAAAACAAGCAGAATGGAATGTATTCTCAAAATTTGATCTTAAGTCTGGATTTTGGCAAATTCAAATATCTGAAAAAGATAGATATAAGACAGCCTTTACTGTCCCTTTTGGTCATTATGAATGGAATGTAATGCCCTTTGGTCTCAAAAATACACCCTCAGAATTTCAAATAATTATGAATGAAATTTTTAATAACTATAGTTCTTTTACTATAGTGTATATTTATGATACATTAGTTTATTCAAATAATATAGACCAACACTTCAAACATCTAAATAAAGAAAGAATATCTAAATAAATTAAAAGATTTAATTCTAGAAGAAGAAGTAAAACACAAAATTCAAATACAAGAAAATTTTAGTCTAGGCAAATTATTTGATAAATATCCTAGTCAAAATATTATAAAACAAATAACAACCAAAGATTTACAAAATGAAGTAGATATACTTAAGAAACAAGTTAATCAAATGCAAAAAAGATATGTTTGAATTAAAAGAAAAAGATTTAGAATTAGAAATGAAAACTTGAAAAGATAGAAAAGATATGCCAAGTACCAGTAGTAGTTAAAATGGACTCAATATACAAAAAGACAAAATGCCTACAGAAGAAGATATTGATAATAATAAATTTATTAATTCTATTCAAAAAATTGAATTTCAAAAATGGTATATAAAAATCAAAGTTGTTGTTGGAAACTTTAAATTAGATTTAATAGCTTTATTTGATTCAGAAGCTTATCACAATGTCATCAGAGAAGGAATAATTCCAACTATTTTTTATGAAAAAAAACAAATGAACAATTATATACTGCAAATTCAAAACCTTTAAATATTAGATATAAATTATCCCAAGCACACATTTGTTGTGATGGTTATTGTTTCAAAAATGTTTTTACCTTAGTGAAAGATATAAGTCAAGATGTTATATTAGGAACTCCATTTTTAACTCAAATATATCCCTTTAATGTTAATCATAATGATATTGAAACTAAAATACATGGTAGAAGAATATCTTTTCCTTTTATAAATCCTGTTAAGCAAAGAGAAATTAATATGCTTCAAAATAATTCTTATTTAAACAAATTAATATAATAGAAAAGAAAAGAAATCAAATTAATTTTTTAAAAGATGAAATAAGCTATGAAAAAATTGATTAAAAGACTCAAATATAATACAAAAGATAAAAAATATTAAAGAATTAAACCTTATTATAATCCTACCATCTTCTTGTTCAGTTATTTGACTAACATCTCTCCTTTCTATGTTCCTTAAAGGTTGAGGTTCATTAATTATGAATTGATCTGGAATTGTTATTTCATTCCATTTTAATCTTGTAGGAGTAAAAATTGTAGGTTTTTCTGCATCTATTTCTAATAAAATTGTTTCTTCTTTTGTTGTAGGTAATCTATTAAATCTTGGATTAATTTGAGAAGACATTACTCTAAAGTAAACTCTGTATATTACAGCAAAAATTTTACAATTTCTATGACAATCATCTCCTTGTAGATGAACATCTAATATTAATAAATCTAAACTCATTTGATCAGTTAAATCAACAGAAAAGTTTGGAGTACAATTAAAATAAATTGGACCATTGCATATAATAGTTTGAACTAAAGACATAACCGAACTTTAATATATTTTACATCTTTTATCTCTTAAAGCTAGATATATAGGAGAATCAACTCCTAAATGAACCAGAGGTTTTACAGCTATTTGAACTAAACCTATGTGGATTTATCTATATCTTTTTTTTATGTATTTATTTATAGTATTTTTATTTAATAAAGGTATACTTTGAGACTCTTGATTTATACTTAGAGTTTTTTCATGAGTTTTTATTGAAAAGGCAACTTTGAAATCTATAGATCCTACTTTGTATATATTTTCTATTTGTTCTCTAGGGATAGTCCAGTTTGAATAGTTTATAGGCATATGTATTTCATTACTTTGAACTATACTATTATGACTGGAGCTACTAGAACTTGGATTTAACCTACCCCTGTAGATATTCAATTTGAAGAAAGAAATCAATTTACAAGAAATAAATATGATGGATTATATATTACAGAATAGAATATAGATGAAAAATCAGGATATGAAATGATTAATACACTTCAAGAGATGGAAATGGCCAGAGCAGCCTATAAAATTCATAATCAGTCTGAAGAAACATCATGCATGCTAATAGTCCAAGGTTTTACAGGACAATTGAAGAATTGGTGGGATAATGATTTATCTGTAGAAGAAAAAAATGAAATACTTAATCATAAATCTTTAGTACAGATAGAAGGAACATAAAATTAATTTACTGAAAGATGTGATGCTTGTGAATACCTAATAATTACTATATCAATGTATTTTATAGGAAATCCAAAAGAAGAGTTTAATTCATCAAAAATTGTTTTAACAAATTTAAGATGTCCAACCCTTACAGATTATAGATGGTATAAAGATGTGTTTTTAACTCAAGTTTTAAGAAGATTAGATTGTAATTCATCTTTCTGGAAAGAAAGATTCATAATTTGATTACCAAAGTTATTTGCTGAAAGAATAATTCAAAAACTTAAAAGTGAAATAGGATTTGAAGAAATACCCTTTGAGGAATTAGTTTTTGGTCCATTCTTTGATTTTGTCTGCCATCATCCACAACTTTTATAAAAATTATATGAACATGCACAACAATCAAAGTTTTAAGCAAATAATCTTAGCCAAATGGAAGGGTCTCATTATTAGCATCGTTTTTTACTTCCGGAGATGTAACAATAGTTTATTAGTAATGAAACTTAATATCAAAGTAATTCAAAACTTTTCGCATAACATTTATAGATAACTTTCACGCTAAGTAAAGGTTATTGTGATTCAAAGTGATTTGAAACTTAACATTTATCGATAACTTATTCACCAAGTAAAGATTTTTAGAGTTCTGAATTATGTATCTTGAGAATATAATTGACATAGTTATATAGTTAGTGTAATATGATCATGGTCAAGAGTTCATCATCTATAGTTAATATATATATTCTATAAAAGTATTTTGAAATTTAACATTTACAGATAACTTGTTCAACAGGTAAAGATTGTTAGAGTTTAGAATTAAGTTTTTTAAGACTATAATTGACAAAGTTATAGCTAATGTACTATGATCTTGATTAAATTATCATTCATATAAAGTTTTACACAAATGATATGAACATGCACAACAATCAAACTTTTAAACAAATAACCCTAATGCATAAGTTATCTCAAAGCCAAATGGAAGGGTAGCATCATTTTCTACATCCGGAGATGTAACAATCATTTTTAAATAATCAAACTTAATATAAAAGTAAGCTTTTCGAATAGTATTTATAAATATCTTGCTCGCTAAGTAAACCTTGTTGCGATTCAAAGTAATTCGAAACTTAACAATTATATATAACGTGTTCACCAAGTGAGTTCTAAATTATGTCTTTTGAGACATAGTTATAATTACTGTACTATGATCATGATCAAGATTTCACTATCTATAGTAAGTATAGATATGCTATAAAAGTAATTTGAAACTTAACAATTACAGAAAACTTGTTCACCAAGTAATGGTTGGTAGGGTTCAAAATTAAGTGTTTTAAGACTATAATGGACAAAGTTATAGCTAATGTACTGTGATCTTGATTAAAATTTCATTCATTTAAAGTTTTACACAAATGATATGAACATGCACAACAATCAAAGTTTTAAAAAAATTATCTTAATACATAAGCAGTCTCGAAGCCAAATGGAAGCTTATCATTATTAGCATCGTCACTACTTCTGGAGGTATAACAATAGTTTTTTTTTTATAATCGAGCTAAATATAAAAGTAATTCAAATATTTTCGAATAATATTTAGAAATAACTTTCACGCTAAGTAAACCTTGTTGCGATTCAAAGTAATTCGAAATTCAACATTTATAGACAACTTGTACACCAAGTAAAGATTGTTAGAGTTCTAAATTATGTCTTTTGAGACATAGTTAGAGTCAATGATCTTGTAAGACCCAAAATAAAATTTTAGGCCCTAATTAGAATTACAGGATTCTAATAATGTAATTCGAGAAATTGAATTTAGCTTTATCCATTTCAGATTAAAATATAGTAACGGAAAACATTAAATTAACTATAAGGTTACCCTGTAAATATTTCAAGTTACATCATGATATCCCATATTAGAATTTAATTATTTTAATGTAGCAAAAACAAATTATCAATTAGTAAAAGAATCCGATGATAAGAAGGATATTATTCAATAATTAACTGTATAAATTAAGTGCACATTAGGAAAGGAAAATAATTATGCAATAAAAAAAAACCCACACGCATACATATATAATAAGTATGGGGGGCAAGTGATCTACGTATAAGAAAGTTCACTAATTTTACTAATAATATAATATGTATATATTAATGTGTTTATATGGATGGGTGGCAAAAAGCCACCAAGGTTCAACACTTGGAAGCAATCTACATAATAACAAGAATAATAAGAATAAAAAACTTACACTTAAGAATTTGAAGACTACACATAACACTTACATTATTCCTATCTCCACCTCTCTCACTCTCGATCTCTCTCCCTCCCATCCCATCCCATCCCATATCTCTTCTCCACCGCCAGCTTCTCACCTCTCCTTTCTCTTCCCACCGCCGTATTTCACCATGGCAGCAGCCTCACCGCCATCTGCCTCCATCTTCTCCCTTTTTCCACCCCATGTAATCTTCTCTCTTCCCTCCCTCTCATCTTGCTCGTCTCTCCCTCTCCTTTTCTCTCTTCCTCAGTCGTGCACCGCCGGGAGCGGCGACGTTAAGTCGAGGCGTGGGTCCGCGGTGATCGTGGCCATGGCGGGCGACGGCGCGTGAGAAGCCAGCGACCACCGCCTCTGCCCTTCCTCGTCTCGGTCTCTCTCTCTCTCTCTCTCTGTCCGGCGCGATGGCTGCGCGGCGGTATTGGGTTCGGCCGCCGCTCCCCGCGGAGGCGCTGGGTGGTTGTTAGTGTGTTGGTTGTGTATTGTATGAGTGTGTTTGTGGGTAGTGCGTTTGTGTGTATGCTGGGATCAAGAGTGTGCGTGTGTGCTGTGTGTGTTGAGTGTGTGTGTTTGGGTTGTTGCTGTTGGAGTGCGAGTCAGCATGGTGGCGCCTGTCGGGCGTGGGTGTGTGGTGGTGTTGGTCGCCGGCGACGAGCTTGTCGCCGGCAGGTGTTGCTGCAGCAGTGAAGGGGCAGGGGCATCAGGCTGGGAAGAAGGGGGTGGTTTTTTTGAGAATTTGATTAAACTCAGGGACTAAACTGCAATTTCCAGCTTTTTCCTTATTTATGAATTAGCCCTTATACTCTCTGCATTTTGCTTTTCAGTCCCTGAAATTTACAAGGATTGCAGATTTACCCCTAGATATTGCAGAATTTATATTATGACCTTAGGAGTTTATATTTATTGCATTTCAATCCCTTAATATATGATGTATTGCATTTTAACCCTAGAATTATGCTGAAACTATAATTTAACCCCAGAACTTCACATAAATTATACTATGACCCCAGATTTTAACGATAAGTATATTCTTATACTGTACCATGTTATAGATGCCAGTTTTAATCCTCAATTGACGAAAACGACGATTTAATCTTCGTACGGGATAATCCTAGTTTAGGGTTACGATAACCTTAAACCCGAGTGTATTTAAATATACATTTATCCTTGTATCTTCTGTTATTATTGTATCATAGGAACTTAATACTGTATGTATATTTTATAGATATATAAGTTAGAGACTAAGTCGACTCCTAATAATTGTAGGAGAAACGAACAAGGGACAGGAGTAGGAACGCATACTGAACGGATGAACTTTTGAACAAGATCGAGTAATATCCAAGGTGGGGGTAAAATCTTATCAAGTGAATGTTTTCGTATATATTGCACAACTTATTACATGACATTTATTGTTATATGTGGCATTATTTTCAGTGAACAAGTGAAGTCGATTTCAAGTTATTCGTTATCGTATTATGTTTGATTTTCGAGTAAATTACATATATTTTCGAGGATTATTGATTTCAAGGGATACAAATGTGAATGTTCTCATATGATGAAAAGTCGGGATAATACCGTACAGGAAGAGTTTCTTTAGAAACCAATACAGGTCAAAGATTTATTTGCATCTTGTTATTTGGCATGAAGTATATGAACTTACTTGAACGTGAACAATGTGTATTATGTGTTATGTGAGAAACATTATGTGAAATACTTAATTGCGCATGCGTGCCAAGTGTATCGGGTATTCTTCGGAACCTAACATGAAGGGTGTAAAAACCCAAAAGGGTCGGCTTGGGGCCCGGATAGATTTTCTTTGTGATATTTATCCCATACGGTTTGCAGGGAACTACTCGGGAGTTCACAATGTGTAATATGTATATGTGTAGTATTATATGTCCCTATCACAGTACAGGTCGAACCACTGAGTGTTCTTTTGGCACTCACCCCTATGTGTAAAAATGTTTTCAGCTTAAAGTACTCAGGACGTGGCATACGAGCGGTGAATGCAGGTAGCCGATATTATCAAGGTTATAGAAGATTTTAATAAAGAGAATTATACTTTATAAATTTCAAATATGTGTAATTATGTAAATGTTTATTTTATCGCTCTTTTCAACGCATTTAAAAGTGTGTTTGGAGAAAAATGAATTTCAATAAAAATCATTTCCGCTGCATCTTTCAAAAAATTCGTATTTCGTAACAATATTTTATGGAATAATATTTCACGGTTATTCCTGAATTTGTTTATCTTTATTATTATTTGCAAAGTCAATTTCCAATGTAAGTAGCGCCAAAACATGATTTCTAAAACGGGGCGTTACATATCTTGATCAAGATTCCATTATCTATAAAAGTGATTTGAAACTTAACAATTGCAGATAACTTGGTCACCAAGTAATGATTGTTAGAGTGCAAAATTTACTCTTCGGAAAATGTATTTGACAAAGTAATAGCTAATGTACTGTGATCTTGATTAAACTTCCTTTCATGTAAAGTTTTACAAAAATTATATGAACATGCACAACAATCAAAGTTTTAAGCAAATAATCTTAGCCCAATGCAAGGGTCACATTATTAGCATCGTTTTTTTTACTTCCGGAGATGTAATAATAGTTTATTAGTAATGAAACTTAATATAAAATTAACTCAAAACTTTTCGCATAACATTTATAGATAACTTGCTCGCTAAGTAAACGTTGTTGTGATTCAAAGTGATTTGAAACTTAACATTTATCAATAACTTATTCACCAATTAAAGATTTTTAGAGTTCTGAATTATGTATCTTGAGAATATAATTGACATAGTTATAGGTAGTGTAATATGATCATGGTCAAGATTTCATCATCTATAGTTAATATAGATATTCTATAAAAGTATTTTGAAACTCAACATTTACAGATAACTTGTTCAACAAGTAAAGATTGTTAGAGTTTAGAATTAAGTCTTTTAAGACTATAATTGACAAAGTTATAGCTAATGTACTATGATCTTGATTAAATTATCATTCATTTAAAGTTTTACACAAATGATATGAATATGCACAACAATCAAAGTTTTAAACAAATAACCTTAATGCATAAGTTGTCTCAAAGCTAAATGGAAGGGTAGCGTCATTTTCTACTTCCGGAGATGTAACAATAGTTTTTAAATAATTAAACTTAAAATAAAAGTAAGTTTTATGAATAGCATTTATAGATATCTTGCTCGCTAAGTAAACCTCGTTGCGATTCAAAATAATTCGAAACTTAACAATTATAGATAACGTGTTCACCAAGTGAGTTCTAAATTATGTCTTTTGAGACATAGTTATAGTTACTGTATTATGATCATGATTAAGATTTCACTATCTATAGTTAGTATAGATATGCTATAAAAGTAATTTGAAACTTAATAATTACAGATAACTTGATCACCAAGTAATGATTGTTAGAGTTCAAAATTAAGTGTTTTAAGACTATAATGGATAAAGTTATAGCTAATGTACTGTGATATTGATTAAAATTTCATTCATTTAAAGTTTTACACAAATGATATGAACATGCACAACAATCAAAGTTTTAAAAAAATTATCTTAATACATAAGCAGTCTCAAAGCCAAATGGAAGGTTGTCATTATTAATATCGTTACTACTTCCGGAGATGTAACAATAGTTTATTTATAATCAGGCTTAATATAAAAGTAATTCAAATCTTTTCGAATAATAATTAGAAATAACTTGCTCTTATGTAAACCTTGTTGCGATTCAAAGTAATTCGAAATTCAACATTTATAGACAACTTGTTCACCTAGTAAAGATTGTTAGAGTCTAAATTATGTCTTTTGAGACAAAGTTAGAGTGAATGATCTTGATCAAGATTCCATTATCTATAAAAGTGATTTGAAACTTAACAATTACAGATAACTTGTTCACCAAGTAATGATTGTTAGAGTTCAAATTTACTCTTTGGAAAAATGTATTTGACAAAGTAATAGTTAATGTACTGTGATCTTGATTAAACTTCCTTTCATGTAAAGTTTTACAAAATTATATGAACATGCACAACAATCAAAGTTTTAAGCAAATAATCTTAGCCAAATGGAAGGGTCTCATTATTAACATCGTTTTTTTTACTTCCAGAGATGTAACAATAGTTTATTAGTGATGAAACTTAATAGAAATGTAATTCAAAACATTTCGCATAACATTTATCGATAACTTATTCACCAAGTAAAGATTTTTAGAGTTCTGAATTATGTATCTTGAGAATATAATTGACATAGTTATAGTTAGTGTAATATGATCATGGTTAAGATTTCATCGTCTATAGTTAATATAGATATTCTATAAGACTCTGTTTGGATAGAGTGATTTTAAATACAAGATTTTAAATGAGTGGATTTCAAATCCTCTCAAATTGGAGTGGATTTGAAGTCCACCAAAATGACTCCAAAATTAGCTTAAAATGAAAACCATGAATTTCAAATCCATATGCATCCAAACATTACCGGTGGATTTGCTATCATGGATTTAAAATCCCTCCTCAAATCCACTTATTCAAATGAACCCTAAAAGTATTTTGAAACATAACATTTACAGATAACTTGTTCAACAAGTAAAGATTGTTAGAGTATAGAATTAAGCCTTTTAAGACTATAATTGACAAAGTTATAGCTAATGTACTATGATCTTGATTAAATTATCATTCATTTAAAGTTTTACACAAATGATATGAACATGCACAACAATCAAAGTTTTAAACAAATAACCTTAATGCATAAGTTGTCTCAAAGCCAAATGGAAGGGTATCATCATTTTCTACTTCCGGAGATGTAACAATAGTTTTTAAATAATTAAACTTAATATAAAAAAGTAAGTTTTATGAATAGCATTTATAGATATCTTGCTCGCTAAGTAAACCTCATTGCGATTCAAAGTAATTCTAAACTTAACAATTATAGATAACGTGTTCACCAAGTGAGTTCTAAATTATGTCTTTTGAGACATAGTCATTGTAACACCCCAAATAAAAATTAACTCTAATTAGAGTTCATGAGAATTTTAGTAATTAAATTCAAGAAATTAAGTTACGAATCATCTTATAATGATTTAGAGTTAAGTTTAAAATCAATCTGGCAATAAGATTACGCATAAAATATTTTAAAACAGTACTATAATACCCTAACTTTAATGATTAATTAAAAATATATTATTTTGATAGAAGAGATAAAATAAAACTAGATATAAACTAATTTTTATTGCACATGAAATAATTGTATTATAAATTGATATAATCAGAAATGTAATTACAAAGGGAGGATACATATACGGTTTGAACTCAAAAATATTTGAAATAAGATGTGGCTTGTAATCTAATTAATATTTATGAAGGTGACCCATTAAATTAATTAGTTTGACCAAAAGAAATGGAGTTAGTGGCTACGAATTATGAAATTTTGGCCCTTATCTTAGTCATCAAATTCTATTCTCTCTCTCCACTTCCCACCTCATCCAGCTCTCACCCCTCTTCTATACGTGGATCCTACGTCTCAAGGTAGGAAACCTGGATAACACAGTATTTCTTTCTCCCTCTTTTTCCCTATTTTTTCTCCACTTTTCTCCCTCTCAAAATTGGGACAAATTGTGCAGAAGCAGGAACACAGGTAAAAGGTTTCCTTTTCTTTCCAATTTTATTGTACACAATTCGTTTTCCTCTCGTTGTGGGCAGTGGCTGCTGCCTCCACCTCCTCTTTTTTTTTTTCCCAACACTGCAATCTTCTCTCTCTCTTCCTCTCCCACCGCCGCTTCTCACCATGGCCGTCACCACCATCAGCCGTGGCCTTTCTCGAAACCAGACTTGGAACGGCCACTATCCACCGTAAGAGGCGGCTGTCCTCTATCTTGGTTTCATCTCCCTCTCTCTTGGCTCGCTTTGTCTTATGTTCTATCTCTCCTTTTTCTCATCACCGTTGCAGCCATGTTAGCGGTGGTGCTGGCCGTGGGCTGGGGGCGCAGATAAATGTAGCAGTGTCGTATCTAATTGCGTGTCTGTTGGGAGGGGCGCCACTGAGTGCGGCAGTGTCGTGTGTTGATGCGTCCATCGCCGGCGGTGGTAGTGGCAGCGACAGGAAGGAGGCGAGGAAAGATGAACTCTTTAGGCTTGCTCGACAACGTATGAATAAACATTCAAACTCTTCTAAAGGTGGGGTAAAATCTTATATGCTTTACTAATTGGGCACATGAATATACGAATTCTTTAGATATATGGATTTGAATTAATTAACTATATGCCGTTATATAAGTGCTATTGTTATATTGATGAAGTGTTAATGATTGTTATACGCGATATCAAATGTGAATGTGAATGTGACCGTAAAGGGGAATGTGAATGTATTGGAGTATATATGTGAATGTGCGCATGCGTTTGCATTCACGGTGGCTAAGAACCACATTTATGGCAGCTAAGAACTGCATTCACGGTGGCTAAGAACCACATTTACAGCAGCTAAGAACTGCATTCACGGTGGCTAAGAACCACATTTACGGCAGCTAAGAACTACATCTATGTGCATGATTTGAATGCCAAGATAATTTATATATGTTGAATGATGAATGTTGAGTTGTGATTCTTGAAAGGTGATTACATGTTTTGGAGAGTGAACTTTAGATGTTTGAATGATAAATGTTTAATTTCGAATTATGTGCAAAATGCTTGTGAATGCGCATGCGCGTGTTGACGGACTATATTGACGGACATATATTGATGACTTATATTGACGGACATATATTGATGACTTATATTTTGACGGATTTATATTGACGGATTATATTGAAGGACTATATTGACGGACCTATATATATATATATATATACATGATTTATAAACTCAAGAAGAGGTTATGTGTTTTCTTTGATGTTAAATGTGGAATGTGATAATGTTTATATGCACCCCCCACTGAGTGTTTTCTGACACTCACCCCTATGTGTAAAAAAGTTTTCAGCTTAAAGTATTTAGGACATGGTGTGCGAGCGGTGATTGTTGGTTGCCTGGTGATATCAAGGTTCAAGAAGATTTTCTTTAAAGGATTTTATTTATTTAATTTTACAATAGTATATCCATGAAAACGTTCATGTATTTCCGTCTTTTAAAGTATTTGAAGATGAATTGGACAAAAGGAAATTTTAAGTAATTAATCACTTCCGTTGCATTTCCCGAAAACTTTATTTCATAATTATTTTCCCTGAATTCATGTATCTTCATTTTATTGAAGGGGTAACGCCCAAGTGAGATTTTATTCTTTAAAGAAACAGGGTGTTACAGTTATAGTTACTGTACTATGATCATGATCAAGATTTCACTGTCTATAGTTAGTATAGATATGCTATAAAAGTAATTTGAAACTTAATAATTACAGATAACTTGATCACCAAGTAATGATTGTTAGAGTTCAAAATTAAGTGTTTTAAGACTATAATGGATAAAGTTATAGCTAATGTACTGTGATATTGATTAAAATTTCATTCATTTAAAGTTTTACACAAATGATATGAACATGCACAACAATCAAAGTTTTAAAAAAATTATCTTAATACATAAGCAGTCTCAAAGCCAAATGGAAGGTTGTCATTATTAATATCGTTACTACTTCCGGAGATGTAACAATAGTTTATTTATAATCAGGCTTAATATAAAAGTAATTCAAATCTTTTCGAATAATAATTAGAAATAACTTGCTCTTATGTAAACCTTGTTGCGATTCAAAGTAATTCGAAATTCAACATTTATAGACAACTTGTTCACCTAGTAAAGATTGTTAGAGTCTAAATTATGTCTTTTGAGACAAAGTTAGAGTGAATGATCTTGATCAAGATTCCATTATCTATAAAAGTGATTTGAAACTTAACAATTACAGATAACTTGTTCACCAAGTAATGATTGTTAGAGTTCAAATTTACTCTTTGGAAAAATGTATTTGACAAAGTAATAGTTAATGTACTGTGATCTTGATTAAACTTCCTTTCATGTAAAGTTTTACAAAATTATATGAACATGCACAACAATCAAAGTTTTAAGCAAATAATCTTAGCCAAATGGAAGGGTCTCATTATTAGCATCGTTTTTTTTACTTTCGAAGATGTAACAATAGTTTATTAGTAATAAAACTTAATATAAAAGTAATTCAAAACTTTTCGCATAACATTTATAGATAACTTGCTCGCTAAGTAAACATTGTTGTGATTCAAAGTGGTTTGAAACCACCACAAGAAATTCTCTCATAGACTACACCCCTAAGACATGTGTTTTATCAAAAAACCCTTGTCGTAGCTTAAATTGGCGTTGTCTTAGATAAAACCGTTGTCATAGAGTACAAAAATGCTCTCATAGACAAGGGTTTTTCATTGGCGTTGTCGTAGAGGTGAAGTCGTAAGGTAAAATTGAGGCCTAAGACAACAGTGGTGACTTGAGGTTGTCGTAGATGCGTAGTCTTAGGTTAAAATTGAACCCTAAGACAACGCTTATGATATGAGGTTGTCTAGAGGTGTAGTTACTTGTGCTCTAAGACAACGCTTATGATACGAGGTTGTCATAGAGACGTAGTCATCGTACCCTAACACAACAGTAAATTTTTAGCGTTGTCGTAATATCATAATAGCGTTGTTGTATACTAAGTTAAAATTTATAAATTTTCTTTTATTACATTTACATTATATATGTAAAAATTTAAAAATTACTAAGGATATATAATGTAAAAAGTGGAAAATTACATAGGGTAAAAATTGAAATACAAATCCCCAAATTGAAACCCTAGCCCTCCCTCCACCCGCCGCCCCGCCGTCTCCAGCCGTCGCCGCCGCCGCTTCCAGCCGTCGCCCGATGCCCCGCTCCCTCCTCCCCTCCAGCCCTCGCCGCCTCTAGCCCTCACCGACGCCTCCTCCCCACGCCTCCGCAGCCTCTAGCCCCACCTCGCGCACCCACGCCACGGCCGTCTCACCGCGCGCACCCAAGTCGCCGACAACTGCCTCTCCTCTCAGCTCTTGCATCGCTGCGCACCCATCCCCTCCAGCCACTCGCACCCATCCCCTCCAGCCGCCTCACCACGCGCATCCCCTCCAGCTACCTCGTCGCGCGCATTCCCTCCGCCTAATGCTAAATCTTCTGCTTCAAGTTCATCTTCATTGTTTTTTGGATCCAAGAATTTTACGAATTCATCGAGAAATTCATGGGTTTTGAATAAAACGTCAATATTTATGGTAAAAAGATGAACCAATTGAAGGTTTCCGCTTCCGTTGCGGCGGCGGAGAAGCCGCCGACGATGCCGGAGATTGTGCTGCAACCCATCAAGGAAATTTCCGGTACTGTCAAGTTGTCGGGCTCTAAGTCACTTTCTAACCGTATTTTGCTTCTTGCTGCTCTATCCGAGGTGATTAACTTGCTTATGCCTTTTGATTTGAAATTCCAAAAATGGTTTGAGATATAAAAATGTATTAACTGTTGTAAGGGATCTTAAAGTTAAAATTATAATTTGAGTTCTCCAGTGGGATTAAGTTCTGGGGAGTTAGATGTCTCTCGAGTTCAAGATTTTGTAGGTCTTATTGTATAGTTGAATTCATATATGGATGTGTAATGTGTTTGTTTGCACGCATATTTGTGATGTGTTATTCACATTTATTGATGCATATAGATCTGACCTTCTTATGTGATTTTATTGTAATAGAAGCAATGCATGTGTGTGTGTGTGTGCGTGCTTATTTGTTATAATGCTGAACTTGATAGGTATCATCAAATAACTTTATTATCTTATCAACAAGGTTGAATAATTTTTGATATATGCTATATGTGGTATTTATTGTCCTGACCATGCTTGTTGTGAGGGCGAAGACTGATTTCATTCTGCAGCCCTCCATTTAGAGTTCTGAATTATGTATCTTGAGAATATAATTGACATAGTTATAGTTAGTGTAATATGATCATGGTCAAGATTTCATCGTCTATAGTTAATATAGATATTCTATAATAAGGCTACATTTGGATAGAGTGATTTTAAATACAGGATTTTAAATGAGTGGATTTCAAATCCTCTCAAATTGGTGTGGATTTGAAATCCACCAAAATGACTCCAAAATTAGCTTAAAATGAAACCATGAATTTCAAATCCATATGCATCCAAACATTACCGGTGAATTTGCTATCATGGATTTCAAATCCCTCCTCAAATCCATCTATCCAAATGGACCCTAAAATTATTTTAAAACTTAACATTTACAGATAACTTGTTCAACAAGTAAAGATTGTTAGAGCATAGAATTAAGCCTTTTAAGACTATAATTGACAAAGTTATAGCTAATGTACTATGATCTTGATTAAATTATCATTCATTTAAAGTTTTAAACAAATGATATGAACATGCACAACAATCAAAGTTTTAAACAAATAACCTTAATGCATAAGTTGTCTCAAAGCCAAATGGAAGGATAGCATCATTTTCCACTTCCGGAGATGTAACAATCGTTTTTAAATAATCAAACTTAATATGAAAGTAAGCTTTTCGAATAGCATTTATAGATATCTTGCTCGCTAAGTAAACCTCGTTGCGATTCAAAGTAATTCGAAACTTAACAATTATAGATAACGTGTTCACCAAGTGAGTTATAAATTATGTCTTTTGAGACATAGGTATAGTTACTGTACTATGATCATGATCAAGATTTCACTATCTATAGTTAGTATAGATATGCTATAAAAGTAATTTGAAACTTAACAATTACAGATAACTTGTTCACCAAGTAATAGTTAGTAGAGTTCAAAATTAAGTGTTTTAAGACTATAATGGACAAAGTTATAGCTAATGTACTGTGATATTGATTAAAATTTCATTCATTTAAAGTTTTACACAAATGATATGAACATGCACAACAATCAAAGTTTTAAAAAAATTATCTTAATACATAAGCAGTCTCAAAGTCAAATGAAGCTTGTCATTATTAGCATTGTCACTACTTCCGGAGGTGTGACAATAGTTTTTTTTATAATCGAGCTAAATATAAAAGTAATTCAAATCTTTTCGAATAGTATTTAGAAATAACTTGCTCGCTAAGTAAACCTTGTTGCGATTCAAAGTAATTCGAAATTCAACATTTATAGACAACTTGTTCACCAAGTAATGATTGTTAGAGTTCTAAATTATGTCTTTTGAGACATAGTTAGAGTCAATGATCTTGATCAAGATTCCATTATCTATAAAAGTGATATGAAACTTAACAATTGCAAATAACTTGTTCACCAAGTAATGATTGTTAGAGTTCAAAATTTACTCTTCAGAAAATGTATTAGACAAAGTAATAGTTAATGTACTGTGATCTTGATTAAACTTCCTTTCATGTAAAGTTTTACAAAAATTATATGAACATGCATAACAATCAAAGTTTTAAGCAAATAATCTTAGCCAAATGGAAGGGTATCATTATTAGCATCGTTTTTTTACTTCCGGAGATGTAATAATAGTTTATTAGTAATGAAACATAATATAAAAGTAACTCAAAACTTTATGCATAACATTTATAGATAACTTGCTCGCTAAGTAAACGTTGTTGTGATTCGAAGTGATTTGAAGCTTAACATTTATCGATAACTTATTCACCAAGTAAAGATTTTTAGAGTTCTGAATTATGTATCTTGAGAATATAATTGACATAGTTATAGTTAGTGTAATATGATCATGGTTAAGATTTCATCATCTATAGTGAATATAGATATTCTATAAAAGTATTTTGAAACTTAACATATACAAATAACTTGTTCAACAAGTAAAGATTGTTAGAGTTTAGAATTAAGTCTTTTAAGACTATAATTGACAAAGTTATAGCTAATGTACAATGATCTTGATTAAATTATCATTCATTTAAAGTTTTACACAAATGATATGAACATGCACAACAATCAAAGTTTTAAACAAATAACCTTAATGAATAAGTTGTCTCAAAGCCAAATGGAAGGGTAGCATCATTTTCTATTGCCGGAGATTTAACAATAGTTTTTAAATAATGAAACTTAATATAAAAACGTAAGCTTTATGATTAGCATTTATAGATATCTTGTTCGCTAAGTAAACCTCGTTGCGATTCAAAGTAATTCGAAACTTAACAATTATAGATAACGTGTTCACCAAGTGAGTTCTAAATTTTGTCTTTTAAGATATAGTTATAGTTACTATACTATGATCATGATCAAGATTTCACTGTCTATAGTTAGTATAGATATGCTATAAAAGTAATTTGAAACTTAACAATTACAAATAACTTGATCACCAAGTAATGATTGTTAGAGTTCAAAATTAAGTGTTTTAAGACTATAATGGACAAAGTTATAGCTAATGTACTGTGATATTGATTAAAATTTCATTCATTTAAAGTTTTACACAAATGATATGAACATGCACAACAATCAAAGTTTTAAAAGAATTATCTTAATACATAAGCAGTCTCAAAGCCAAATGGAAGGTTGTCATTATTAGAATCGTTACTACTTCCGGAGGTGTAACAATAGTTTTTTTTATAATCAGGTTTAATATAAAAGTAATTCAAATCTTTTCGAATAATATTTAGAAATAACTTGCTCCTACGTAAACCTTGTTGCGATTCAAAGTAATTCGAAAGTCAACATTTATAAACAACTTGTTCACCAAGTAAAAATTGTTAGAGTTCTAAATTATGTCTTTTGAGACATAGTTAGAGTGAATGATCTTGATCAAGATTCCATTATCTATAAAAGTGATTTGAAACTTAACAATTACAGATAACTTGTTCACCAAGTAATGATTGTTAGAGTTCAAAATTTACTCTTTGGAAAAATGTATTTGACAAAGTAATAGTTAATGTACTGTGATCTTGATTAAACTTCCTTCCATGTAAAGTTTTACAAAATTATATGAACATGCACAACAATCAAAGTTTTAAGCAAATAATCTTAGCCAAATGGAAATGTCTCATTATTAGCATCGTTTTTTTTACTTCTGGAGATGTAACAATAGTTTATTAGTAATGAAACTTAATATAAAAGTAATTCAAAACTTTTCGCATAACATTTATAGATAACTTGCTCGCTAAGTAAACGTTGTGATTCAAAGTGATTTGAAACTTAACATTTATCGATAACTTATTCACCAAGTAAAGATTTTTAGAGTTCTGAATTATGTATCTTAAGAATATAATTGACATAGTTATAGTTAGTGTAATATTATCATGGTCAAGATTTCATCATCTATAGTTAATATAGATATTCTATAAAAGTATTTTGAAACTTAACATTTATAGATAACTAGTTCAACAAGTAAAGATTGGTAGAGTTTAGAATTAAGTATTTTAAAACTATAATTGACAAAGTTATAGCTAATGTAATATGATCTTGATTAAATTATCATTCATTTAAAGTTTTACACAAATGATATGAACATGCACAACAATCAAAGTTTTAAACAAATAACCTTAATGAATAAGTTGTCTAAAAGCCAAATGGAAGGGTAGCGTCATTTTCTACTTCCGGAGATGTAACAATAGTTTTTAAATAATTAAACTTAAAATAAAAGTAAGTTTTATGAATAGCATTTATAGATATCTTGCTCGCTAAGTAAACCTCGTTGCGATTCAAAGTAATTCGAAACTTAACAATTATAGATAACGTGTTCACCAAGTGAGTTCTAAATTCTGTCTTTTGAGACATAGTTATAGTTACTGTACTATGATCATGATCAAGATTTCACTGTCTATAGTTTGTATAGATATGCTATAAAAGTAATTTGAAACTTAACAATTACAAATAACTTGATCACCATGTAATGATTGTTAGAGTTCAAAATTAAGTGTTTTAAGACTATAATGGACAAAATTATAGCTAATGTACTGTGATATTGATTAAAATTTCATTTATTTAAAGTTTTACACAAATGATATGAACATGCACAACAATAAAAGTTTTAAACAAATAACCTTAATGAATAAGTTGTCTTAAAGCCAAATGGAAGGGTAGCATCATTTTCTATTTCCGGAGATTTAACAATAGTTTTTAAATAATCAAACTTAATATAAAAAAGTAAGTTTTATGAATAGAATTTATAGATATCTTGCTCGCTAAGTAAACCTCGTTGCGATTCAAAATAATTTGAAACTTAACAATTATAGATAGCGTGTTCACCAAGTGAGTTCTAAATTATGTCTTTTGAGACATAATTATTGTTACTGTACTATGATCATGATCAAGATTTCACTGTCTATAGTTAGTATAGATATGCTATAAAAGTAATTTGAAACTTAACAATTAAAGATAACTTGTTCATTGAATAATGGTTGTTAGAGTTCAAAATTAAGTGTTTTAAGACTATAGTGGACAAAGTTATAGCTAATGTACTGTGATATTGATTAAAATTTCATTCATTTAAAGTTTTACACAAATGATATGAACATGCACAACAATCAAAGTTTTAAAAGAATTATCTTAATACATAAGCAATCTCAAAGCCAAATGGAAGCTTGTCATTATTAGCATCGTTACTACTTCCGGAGGTGTAACAATAGTTTTTTTTATAATCGAGCTTAATATAAAAGTAATTCAAATCTTTTCGAATAATATTTAGAAATAACTTGCTCGCTAAGTAAATCTTGTTGCAATTCAAAGTAATTCGAAATTAAACATTTATAGACAACTTGTTCACTAAGTAAAGATTGTTAGATTTCTAAATTATGTCTTTTGAGATATAGTTAGAGTGAATGATCTTGATCAAGATTCCATTATCTATAAAAGTGATTTGAAACTTAACAATTACAGATAACTTGTTCACCAAGTAATGATTGTTAGAGTTCAAAATTTACTCTTTGGAAAAATGTATTTGACAAAGTAATAGCTAATGTACTGTGATCTTAATTAAACTTCCTTTCATGTAAAGTTTTATAAAAATTATATGAACATGCACAACAATATATTATCTATGATTCAAACCAATATATGCAATGGTCCTATGTATTTCAATTGTGCTCCAAATTATTCTATAAATCTTACTAATCCTCATGTTTTAGATACTCTTATATTAGATATCCATCTACAAGAGAATGAATTCAAAGAAAACTGCAAAAATTTTGCTGTTATATATAGAATCTACTTTAGTGTTATGTCCTCACAGATAAATCCTAAGTATATGCTTACTCCTACTGATAAGGACGAAACTATTCTGTTACAAGTGGAGGCTGATAGTCCCACATGTTTCGTACCAAAAAGATTAAAATGGAATGAAATAACCATTCCAAATGAATTCATAATTCAAAATCCTCAAATTCATAGAAATATTAGAAGAAATGTTTCAGACATAATAGAAGACTCAGATGGTAAGGTAATCCTTAGATTTGGATCTTTTAGAGAACATAGATCGAATATTCAAATAGAAGAAGTTAGCTCTAGGCAATCTTTTTCTGAAGCTTCTAGATCTCAATTTTATAATCCAAATGTCGAGTTTAAAACTCCTTTACCTAATACCAATTATCAAAATGATAATGAATCTTCTATAGGTTCACCAACTATTTCTCAAAAATGACGGCATTAATATGATAACTAGAGAATTTAAGGTAGATATGAGATATCTTAACCAAGAATTCAATGATGAAGATGAAAAGGATAACAAAATCTGGTTTATGAAACTAGAAAAACCTATTAGGATAATTCTAACAGATAAAGTGGTTAGAAGAACTCAAAACCAAATATAGGTTTAACTTAATCATTTTAAGGTGGTTTGAAGCCTATTGTCAAATTGAAAATATTTCAAATGATGTTTATACATTAGATCAAATTAATGTTCAAACAAGTTTATACAAAAAATGGAACCTAGTTTCTGGTCCTACTATAACAGCAATTAATCCGCCTCTTCAAAGTATTAAGATACCCATAGCAAATGGTGAAGTTATAGCTTCTCCTTTCAAAACCGGGAGGGAAGGTGATGATGTTCCTCCAACTATGAAAGATATAAAAAAGATTCATGAGCAAAGTAATTTTTCTAATCAAACTTTGTCAACAATAGCAAATCAAGTTGACATGCTATCAAATAAAATTGATTCTAAAATAAATAATCAACATAGTTCAAAATTCCCTAATAATAGCTCATCTCCTCATTTTAACCCCAAAAGTTTACCTAGTAACATAGAAGAAAAGTTAAAACTTCCAGGTAATGAGAATTTATTCGAAAACATTAATAAACATAGTTCAACCCTTGCCTCTACCTCAGGAACTAAGAATATAAGTTGCCTAGATAGAGATAGAGACTCTGAAGATAATCAAAGTGATAATGAATTAAACAGAATTAGGTTTAATGGTAGCTATAAAAACTACTATAACAGACCTACCCCTCCAGATATTCAATATGAAGAAAGAAACCAATTCAAAAGCTCCAAGTATGATGGAAGCTATATTCATGAATGGAACATTGACAGTAAATCCAAAAATGAAATTATCAACACTCTACATGAGATAGGAATGGCCAGAATGGCCTATAAAATCAAAAATGTTTCTGAAGAGTCTATAGCAGCCTTGGTGGTTTCTGGCTTTACAGGACAATTAAAAAATTGGTGGGATCATTCCCTTAATATTCAAAGTAAACAAGAAATTTTAAGTCATACTGTTTCTGTTGAACAAGATGATGGTTCAATTATTGATCAAAATGATGCTTGTGATTTTCTAATCATAACTATAGCAATGTATTTCATAGGAAATCCCAAAGAAGAGTTTGACTCCACTCAAATTGTCTTATCAAGTTTAAACTGTCCAACCTTATCTGACTATAGATGGTATAAGGATGTGTTTCTTACTCATGTTTTAAAAAGAACTGGCTGTAATGCATCTTTCTGGAAATAAAGATTTATGCTGGTCTCCCAAAATTATTTGGAACAAGAATTCATCAAAAACTTAAAGATGCTACTGGTCAAAATAGTATTGACTTTGAGCAAATAACTTTTGGGCAATTATTTGCCTTTATCAAAAAGGAAGGCTTATCCTTATGTGCTTAATTCAAAATACAATCAAAATATGGATCTGAAAAATCCACTTATAAAAAAGAAGTAGGGACCTTTTGCGAAGCCTTTGGCATGCAAAAAATACAAGCCCCTTCTTCAAAGAATAAATCTAAAGTAAAAAGATTTCAAAAACATTCTAAAAAGAAGTATCGTAACAAGGATCCTGAAAAAGAAAAAAAAAAACTCCTTATAAAAAGAAATTCAAGAAATCTAAAAAATTTCAACCAACCTGTTACAAATTCATAACATAGGGCATAAAGCTGATGTTTGTCCCCTTAAACAAAAGATAAATGAAATCTTTAATGATAATGAAGATTTAAGAAATAAAATTTCTAGTCTTCTTCTCTCTGATAAAGAAGAAACTGAAGAAGAAGAATCTTCAAACAATACAAATGATATTGAATCCACTCAAACAATTTCTAAAGAAGAAGAAGAAGATTGTGATGGAGGATTATGTCCTTAATCTATCAACGTTATAACAAAAACTGAACAAGAATTATTGTTCGATCTTATTGAGAAAGTATCTAATGAAGAAGATAGATTAAAATATCTTTTAAAACTCAAAGAATTAATAACTGTTAAAGAAGAACCTAAAAAAGACAAAATTCTTCAAAATATCGAACCCTTTAGCATTTCAGAGTTATTCTATAAAATACCTTCTACTTATATATCAAAGAATGTATCAACTGATGATTTAAAAAGAGAAATTAATATTCTTAAAAGAGAAGTTAATAATCTTCAAAAGGAAGTTATAAATCTTCAAACTAAAGATTTGGAACTTGAAACAAAATTATCATTAATAAACTATAATGAACTCAAAATAACATCTCAAGAAGATGTTCCTGAAAGCAATTTATAAGAAAGATGAGTTTTTTAATGTTATAGTTTGAGATTAAAATGCACTCTCTCATATGTATTTGTTGTCAAGGACCAAAGATCGAGAAGTTTAATGTTTAGAATATTATGTTGACTTGAAATTTGACTATTTTAATTATTTTTGTATGTCATTGTTAAATTGTAAAATTTGTATGTATTACTATGTTTATTTTCTAGTTAAATCTTGAAATGGAGGTCAAAATTAGTGTTAACGAACTCGAGCTCGAGCTCGAGCTCGAGCTCTAACAATCAAGCTCGAATTCGAGCTTGTAACCGAACTCTTTCGAGCTTTTATTGAGCCGAACTTGAACTGGACTCGTTTGTCCTATTAACGAGCCTTATCCGAGCCAACTCAAACGAATACCGAGTCCAATATTTTTCAAACGAGCCGAGCTCGAGCTCCATTCCTAAGGCTTGAACCGAACTCGAGCCCGAATATTATTGAACGAGCCGAACTCGAGCCCAGTACTGTTCGGCTCGGTTCGGCTCGTTTCATCTTTTTCCTCCAATATAATTTAGGGCCCGTTTGGTACGAAGGTTGGGTTTGGACTAGATTGTAATAATTTCGGGCTTTTTACTGTTCATGGAGTATAATTTGGATGTTTGGTGTGGAGGTTTTGGGATGGGTTTAGTTATGTTATGTGTTTGGTATGTGTGTTTAAAAAGTGTAATGTTTATAAATTTGTGTTTGGTATATGGGTTGAATTTAATATATTATGGTAAATGACTAAAATACCCCTTCTTGAATTGTATTGCCCATGATCATCCTCTTCACCCAGAAATAGTCTTTTTTACATGTTCAAGAGCTGCACAATCACAGTCCTTTGCCAATTCATGGGAGAAGCTCCTCAACCAAACAATGAAGATCACCAACTGATTCGTCACCTTCTACTTCCATTGCCAAAACCCCCAATTTTCTTCATACCATTTCCAACACATTGCCAAACTTTTCAACAAGATTTTCTTCGTACCATTTCCAACACATTGCCAAAACCCCCAATTTTCACCCAACTTCATGAATGTTGTATTCCATTAGGTTAATCAAAATTATTATTCCAAAGTTTTTATAAAGTTATTAATTCTTTAAAGTCATCATGATTCATAATTACCATTATTTTAATCAAAGATTTATCCAATTTTCTTGGTTTAATTAATTTTTTTTATGTCAATTAATAATAGAATATTATTCTGTTGAGATTTCATGAATCACAGGTCTCTATAGAGATCATAAGGACCACACCAAGTCAATCAACACCACAAAGGCAATGACAAAACTACACAAAGAAGTAAGGGTGTTTGATTAGGCCATGTTTCTTCGATGTATTCTAGGATTACAGTGGACTCAGCCACGGGTTTTCCGCCATGAACGAGCACAGGGATCTTCTTGTGAACTGGATTGTACTTCAAAAGAGATGGATTTTTATTACAGAGATCCTCGTTAATGTACTCATACTTCACTCCCTTCAGCTTTAGTGCCCATATCACCTTGTTCACGTAAGGACACGACCAATTGCCATGTAACACTACTTTGGACTCTTCCATGCCTCTGTATTGAAGCAAGCTAGATGCAATCTGTAATATTATACAGAGTAACTCTTTTGGTATCCCACTTCTCATCTCACTTATATAATTCAAAATAACATGTTCACCCGAATTTAATAATAACATGCAATATATAGAAATTAAGTGTGGTCGATAATCAACACCACAAAGGCCTACACTGGTATTTGCACTGCAAACATGGGCTAAAACGAACATACCTCGTATTCATAGTCTAAACAAACGATATGCTTCTCAAAAATGCAAACCAAACGCCTTCTTGTGAGTCGATACCAGCCTGCAAGAAGGAAGTTAGTAGCAAATAACAAGTATTATCGTGCAAATACACTGTAAGCATAGGCTCCCGACTTTCCCTGCTTATACTTTGTCCAAAGCACCACTGGTGTCTGAATATCATACAAACTTTTAATACACTCTAGTCCTGCATTTCCTGAACAATTACTATAAGAAAAATTGAAAAGAATTATTGATAAAATTATCGTACATTGCCAAAAACGTGTAATTCAGATCAACATGATCGGAGCAAAACTGGACCCACCGATGTACTAAGCATATCACTCAATGCTAATTGAACCTCATTTGACCCATGCTCACAACTTATCAAACATGAAAGCAGGGGAAAGAAACTAGACAAGTTCTTCTCGAATGAAGAATCTCCTAAGCTACCTATTGCCTGTAGAGTTGCAACGATAAGAGGTGCTCGAGATATGAAATGAAGTAAATACATTAGGGCAGCATAAACCTTTTTAACCCATCTCTGATTCCTTGAGGATTGACATCTTGGTAAAAAGCACCAACCAAACCAGTCGAGCATTCCAGGCATCTGCATCAAATAAAAGACTTCAACTCTAGATAACCCAAATGCAGTGCCCAGAAACAAAAATAATGCCTAATGCAATTAGGTTAATCTCATCTACCCATAAAACAGAGAATTTTTTGGCCATTATGCACAAAATTGAAACAAAAAAATTCGAATCGAAAATGCAGTGGATATCAAAACCAGATTTAAATATGTAGTTCTACTTCACCCAAAGCTTCTAATTCCCAAACTATTCTCAGCCGATGAAGGCTTTGGAGAAATTTGACAATAAATTACACTCATTTGACAAGAAATTTGACAAAAAAATTGACAACAATCGGTGAACAAAATCGGCCTACACGGAGTTTTGAATCGTTGTTACCTTACGTTTACACTATGTTGTGAGGAGAGGAGCCGTCGTCATCATCTCCAACTCCTTGTTCCTACTGCGCAGCTCGACGAAGGGGTAGGGTGTTGAGCAGCTCGACTTCGACGAAGGGGAAAGGGGTAGGATTTGGGGTAATGAGGTGTATATATATATAAGGGCATTTCTGTTATTACCTTAAAGACTAAGGGCAAAAGAGTCATTCAATAATGAACAGTAAGGTAGATACGAAATTTCACCTCCTTTACTGTGCGGTTTGGATTAAACCCACCAAAAGTAGTGGGTTTAATTTTCGCAGCCCAAACCCACATAACTTTTTTAAACCCGGGCCTGTAACCCTCTCTCCAAACATGGGTGTAGGCTGGATTCTAAACCTAAACCAGCCTAAACCCACAAACCAAACGGGCCCTTAGTTATTGTTGTCAAGGATTAAGGATTTTGGTTGATTTGTGTTGCAGAATTCCATAATTTTGTAAAGAAGGGGTGGGTGATCTCAGATTCTGTGAAATAGCGTGTTCGACTGGAACCCCGATTCAACAAACGTACAAATACAAAACCCCACAAGTTGTGAAAAACCCTTTTTCTACTACACCCAAGATGATGCTCGAGCTTGCGCGTTTAACTAATTCTCTCAGGCAGCCTTTCGATGCTGATCAAGCATATCTCAACAGAAAAATCTTCCTCCACAATTTCAATGGCCAGAGGTAAATATCAATTTCGTGATGAAAT